>CM058040.1:73718515-73926941 GCA_030169165.1 Centaurea solstitialis
TAAATTAACTCAACTTTTCATACAATGCTTCGCCTTTTTTTTGCAAGCATATTGGCATTAAACCAACGAATGACTACCACGAACACACACATGCACCCCTTTTCTATGGTATCGGACACCCACGGACAATTCAGTAATCCGCCTTTACATAATTACATCCAAGTATAAATGTCTAACTAAACTACTTATTTAGAGTTATTTTTTATTTTTTTATTTGCATTAAAAAGATAATCAAATACTAATAAATTGAGAAAAATTATGAAATATGTCTATGATAACATATAAATAAATGTTGGAGGCAAAGAGCAATACGCCCTTTTTTTCTTTTTTGTTAAAAGAATCCACTATAATTAATGTATTTAAATATTAAAATGCTTGGGGGTGGCTGCACTCTTTGGAAACACCTTCAATGTCATATTTTTTCTAATTATGAATGAGAAGTTGGGATGAGGTTGGAGGGGGCTAGGCACCCGCCTGTCCCCCCATTCCCTACGCCTCTGAACTAGACCAAACGTTGAGTGTCTATGTTTACATATGATATAAAGCAAAATGTATACATGTTGGACTAATGGATTGAGGCAAAAGTTGTACTCTACAAATCCAAATACTTGCAGCCCAAACATTATGTTAGTATCAAATCGAGTTATATGTTAAATTGCACGATGGGCTAGTTTTGTGTTCTATACATTTTCTTTATTCTACTTTTTACATAATTTATTGAAATTTTAAAACAAACCTGAGTAAAGTTTTCGTCCATATGATTTGTTAAAAATTACAGTTTCCATTCACATCTTTCGTAATTCATTACTTTTTTATTCATATATGCCTTTAGAGTTCATTATAACAAATATAAGTTAGGTATCATAAGAAGCAATGTCACAAAAACAAGAAATTAACAATATATTAAAAATCACATAAGACAAAAAAAGAACTATAAGCCATAATTTCAAATACAAGGCTGAAAATTACAATTCTGAAAACAAGGACAGAGAAGGTGGTTTCATAACATTTTGTAAATATGTTCCCAAAAAAAAAAAAGTCAAAAATTTATACCACATCATACAATACATGTGACTTAACAAACTCTTGTTCATAAATTGGTCATGCATTAAAATCAACTCTACAGCCCTTTAAAGCATCTGTTAGACTCTTACCACATTTCAACAATCTCTCATCTCAACCACAAAAATTATATGAGAAAATTCAATTACAAATTTATTCAATTTGTGTTGATAAATGACATTTAAAGCATCTCTAATAGTTTTTTAAAAATAAAATATGATAAATTTAAGTCAATATTTTACTCAAAAAAACTTATATTTAAAATGAAAGAAAACATAAAAGAGCACCAAACCAAATATAAAGATTACTTTAAAAATGGTTATAAAATAAAGCACCAACAGAAACCTTCCAAATGATGAATTGATTTCTATTTTTTTATATATTTTGACTTTTAGTTTTTTTTTTTTTTAAAAGGTTTGAAAAATCTACTGAAAATGGTCTTTAAATTTCAAAACAATTGATCATAAAACAAGACATAACAACAATGAAACCAAAAGTTACCAAATTCTAAACCACATGTACATCAATCCTACAACCCTATTACATAGAATCAAATCACAAGTTAATGTCCAAATAAAAACAAGTGAAGCATCAAACAAATTCTAACAAATAAACCCACCTCCAAAAGGAAAGAAAAGGCTCATTCCTTTGTGGTTTTGTTGATAAGAGACTTGTGAATATGAGGAATGACACCACCTCCGGCAATCGTACCTTTGATCAGGGTGTCGAGCTCCTCATCACCACGAATCGCTAGCTGCAAATGCCTCGGTGTGATCCTTTTCACCTTCAAATCTTTGCTAGCGTTTCCAGCCAACTCCAGCACTTCAGCCGTTAAGTATTCGAGAATTGCAGCAGAGTAAACGGCAGCCGTTGCTCCAACTCGCCCGTTTGCAGAAGTTCTTGTTTTTAGATGACGGTGGATCCTTCCCACAGGGAACTGAAAAATTCACACAAACGAAATAGCAAAGAGAAACCTCAAATATTTGTCCAATTGGTTTTTCATATAGCGGTAGAATAACAATAAAGTAATTTTAGCAAAACTCAGCTTGACTGTACCCAATGATTTGAGGTTTATTCAGAACATATTTGTTAACAACTTAATGAGCTTAATAGGGCTCACGGCTTATCTTGTGAACTATACGTAACTATTTGGTAGTGGCTTCTCAATAAGCTCCAAGGAGGGAGCTTTACACGAGTTAAGTTTTTTCTTAAACATGTCCCCGATTATAAAACACGCTCATTTCATGTATGAAAAACTCTCCCAAACAAAAACTTTTCCAACCAATATAGACAAATTAATCCACAGACAACTATATCCTTACATGACTTAATGGAAAACCAACCAAACAACCTCTTAGACATCATCCACTTGCTTCTAGGACACTACAGTTTCCCTTCCCATGATGTTCACTCTAGAGAGTGGTATATATCCTTATTTTAACACCAAATAAATGTAGCTTTTATTGCAAATATAAAAATCATATATCAAGTTAGAACATATTAGTGGACTTTGAACTACAAAGAAACATTGGAGCACAGTAAACATGTATGTGTACTAATCTTGTTACTAACCTTACCAGATGAACATAGCAAAGACCAAAATCTTATTCGATAAGTGGCATGACAAGAACCAACAAAGTAAGAAAGGGGAGTGACTCTTGCCCAATCAGCGCTTACTAAGTAAAACACACTTACCAACAATCTTCTTATGCCATTTTGATGGCAAAAAATCTTACCCAATAAGATAAACAAGGACAGTTACTCTTACCCAGTACCCAAATAGAGTTTGGTAAACAACCCCTTACTTTATGAAACTTTTGTTCAATAATGGGTTTTTTTGGAATGCTATAACTCATAAAAGGGCCTAACTAATAAAGTAGGTAAGCAACCATAAGCAAATACTTTTAAAACACCAAAGAAATTTAGTCCTTCAAATCTCCAACCCAATTCCATTTAAGAAATCCACATGCATTGAAATCAAAAATCAGCAAACACGGATTGAAAAGAAAGAAGTTTGGGTTGAAATCTCAAAGCCTGATAGATAAAGCTCACAAATGACAAATCTCACATACATTATCAACTCTTCAAAGATCACACTCACACCTACCAACAAAATAACTATAAGTTTCCCATGTGATAAAAGTAAACATTTTGCATGACCCATGCACAAGTAAGACCAAATGTCAAAGTGCATTAAAATGTAACAAAGTTTGATTTACTTCATACTTTAAGCCTCTTTAAAATGTTGAAAGTGGAGGTTTTGGGATTTTTGTATGTTTTTTGCTCCCCTGGGTTCTAAAAAAACATCCAAAAATCCTCCAAATCTCACATACATTAACACGAAACAAGACTAGTTTATTAGCAAACAATTAACTGATTAGTCAACAACTAACTTCAATGTTCAACAGCCTTATATTTTCCTAGTGTAACAATGAATTAAAAAACCATACATTGCACTTAAGAGGTGTAAACAAGTCAAGGTTCTAATGAGATACTCGAGCTCGAGTAGATGTAACACAAAATAAAGATGTGCTGCTAACTTAGCAAAGCAAGCTCTATAACACCAATATTCAACTCGACTCATTCAATTAAAGCCAAACCATTCAAGGATACAGTTTTTGAAGCCAACGCGTATTTATATGTTTACAAATTATATCAATCAAAACGTATAAAATCAACAACCTTGAGTAAATAATAATCATCAATTAGACAACAAATGGAAGATATGAAATAGGGGAAAAAATTGTTCCAAACCTGAAGGCCAGCTCTAGAAGACCTTGAAGTGGGCCTCTTCTTATCTTTCTCCTTGTTAGCTGCTGCAGAAGCATTTGCAGGTGTTTTTCCAGCCAATAAACCCTTCCCACCTTTTCCAGCCATTTCTCACAAACACCTACAACACACACACACTTAAAGGATCTGCTGGACACAGATCTGAGATTGAATCTTAGACTGTAAGCAATGAAGCTATGAAACCCTAAAACGGAGATCTATCTGAATGCACAATAATACTAGTGCTTTACAGATTGAATTGAATGAAGATTTGAGCCTTTAAAAAAACAAGTGAAGATAATAACATGAAATAAAGTTGGTGAATTTAAGATAAAATTTTGTTGTTACCTGAGATGAGATGAGAAAATTGAAAGATCTGTTCTGGAGGAAAAGAGAGATTTGATAGTATTTATGAGTCCTGACTGACTGACAATTTAAGCTTTTGGATTCAAAAGTTTTTGCGATTTGGCGGCTAAATCTAAATCTTTGTTGGTGGGAAATAGCCATTTTCAAAATATTTTCAAAGAGAAATGAATAATGGGCTTTTGGGCCCCCAATTTAATCAAGAACACAGTCCATATAGAAGCCCACTCCCCCAATTTAGCCCATTTTGATCTTTTAAATTACTTAGGGACAACTTGTTATTTATTGAATAGTTTCCTAGGTTTTTTAATTGATTTTAAAGTCTGATTTCATTTCTGATTTTTAAAAGGCGATGGTGAGGTCTAGAATCTATAAGATTATTTGTTTTGTAAATCGACAAACGCCTAAATATGTATAATCGTCTACTTTATTCCTCGAAAATTTGACATATATAACAATTGAAGTGATGATGGTTGAAGGACGGATGGGAGAAAAATGAAACAAAAGAACAACATGTTACAGATTTGCAACCTTGTGGAGTTTTAATCATATCTTACACACCGATACCCTGATTTAAACGATTCAAGATGTTCTACAAAGCTATCACATAGAGAGCTACAATATTCATGTTTTCTATTTTTGCAAATTCGTTGTGCATTTGGTAAAGCATTGTTGAAATCTGAAGAATGGTCTATGAGGTGATTAAGGGTTAGGAGGCTCTAGAAAAGGAAAAAAAAAAAAGACCAAACGGTATGAACATGGTCATCCCTTGGGGATAGCGGGTCAAACGCACGTCCAGGGCTCAAAGAAAATACGGGCCCAAATATTTTTGGTGTATACTATATAGTAGTAACTAGATTATGCCTAAGCGCGATGCAGCGTGAAGTTTTGAGAATTTGAGATTGAGAACTTCAAAGAATAATTTCGTTTCATTTTCAGTTTTATTCTACATCACACGATGCTAATTTTATGATTTTATATGCTTTAAAATTGCATATCAAATGTACAAAAATCAAGGTAAAAACAATAATTAATTTATTTTGAAAACATTGACGATAGAACTATACTGGTATAATTTATAAGAAAATAATAGATGTATTTTAGTTAATCCATGATTCTGTATTTTTAGTATGATAACGGTGTAAAATGAAAAATGAAAATATAAGAAATGTGAAACATATTACTTTTTGTATATTCTTAACATTTAATGATAAAATCAAATAAAAAATATTCAATATTCTACTCATTTCAAAGATATTGACGAGACAATTATAATGGTATAACTCGTGAAAAGAAGAAACGTAATTTTAATGCATTTTAATTTATAATATACGATTATTTATGTTATATGATAAGGGTGTAAAATAAAAAATAAAAAAGTAAAGGGTTAATAGTAAAATAAATAACTAATTATATGGGTATTAAGTAAAAGTAGACGATTAAAAGTAAAATAAATAGCTAAAAAATAGGGATTGAACCGATAATGTAAACTATATCCAGATACATGTTTAGGCGGGAAAATGAAGAAATCAGCTCATCAGAAGACGACATGTAACGCCCCGTTTTCCAAAGTTAGAATTTTAACGGAGCTAGTTTTATGTTATGTTAACTTTTGGGGTAATTGTGTGAATTGTGGAACTTGGGGGCTTTGGGTTCAATTCTCAAACTTGAGGGAGGTTGATGACTTGTATATAAGGGGTTAGAAACCCCAACTCTTTCATTCTTTCCCTGGAAGCGACTTTGAGAAGGAGAGAGGATAGTTGGGCGATTTTGGAGTTTCAATTGGAAAAGGGGAAATCAACCAATCGAGGTAACAATCAAGCAATTCACGTTTGGCTAGTGGAATTCATCAAGGTATGAATGTTATTCCATTGTTTTCATGGTTCGATTTGGAGTCTATGAAGAAGTTAGGGTTTTGTTGAATGAGTTATGAAATTGATGGTCAAAAGATCATCAATTGGTTGTTTTAGAAATTGTTTATGTTATGTGATTGTTGTTAGTCGTTATAGGGTCGATTGTGTACTTATTTATGATGTAAATTGACTAGTTTAAAGCCTTGAGGTGAAAAACCTCGACTTTGGGACGAAACCCCGCCTAGAAGTCGATTTTGGTAATCTGGAGCTGTTTCGCTCCGCGAAGCAAACACCTCGTGTCGCGAGGCACTAACTCGCTTTGTGAAGCATTTGCTCGCTCCGCGAGGCTCCTAGCTTTGGGGATTTTCAGTTTCAACGTTATCTCGCGTTCGCGAAACCTGGATCTCGCGTTCGCGAAATCTTTCTGTTTGGAATTTTGAACTTTTTCCGTTTGAGTCCGTTTGGAGTTTTCGAGCCTATATACCCTGTAGGGATGTTAGTACTTGATGTCTCGGGATGTTAGTACTTGATGTCTCGTGAAGTTTGGGGGAAATTGGACTAGCGTAGCTAGGTCATTTCGGTTAAGGGGTCGGGTTATGTTATGGAACCCATTTTGGGTTGAGTTTTGATATGTGTATGCATGTGTACGTGTTATAGGTGTTTAATACCTACTTGTGGTGATTCAAGCTCGTAAATTTGTGACGTTGGGACAGGTGAGTACATTAACCCTCTTTATGTGGCTATGTGTGCTAATTGTGTGTATGCGTGTTGTGGTTTAAATGAGACTGACTTGCATGTTGGTCGTGCCCATTGTAGTGGTGGTGGCCACCGTGGGTATTGGTGGTGTGATAGCCTGGTACCAGTGTCTATGGTCCTTGTTGGTAGAGAGCCGTAAGGACAAAAAATGTGTTGCATGTCCAGTTCTTATTTACGTATGTGATTATGTGATATATGGTTTACTAAAATGTGGTTTGTGCTCACTAAGCGTAAAGTTTACCCCTTTGTGTTCTATCTTTTTAGTGGCAGGTACTTCCGGGGTTGTTAAGGGAAAAAGTCATGCCTGAAGCTCTGATGTGGCCGAGACTCAGCTCTACTTTTCAATCAATGAACTTTCGGAATATGTTGAATATTATTAGTTTATCATTGGGAAAGAGTTATGATGTTAGTTGGTTGGACCTCGTTTTGAGGAGTGGTTTGTGTTACCAAATGTTTTGTTAAATAATTTAAACGATATGTTTCAAAGTTTAAATTTTTATGGACCTTTTCCGTTGTTAAGGTTACTTTGCGTTACAACCTTGTGTATTTCGTTAAAAGTATGAAAATTTGGTTTGAGATGTTACACGACACGTGTCATGCTAGTTACTCTTTTATTATATATAGATTTACAAAAATTGTAAACAGAAAAACAAAACAGCGTAATATAAACTCTCCAACAATTTTCTCTAAAATAGATAGAATTAAAGTTTTGTCTATAATATTTAGCAAGGTTCTAAATGGCGTGAGGCGTGGCGTGGCGGCAAGGTCAAGCCTCAAGTCTTACGAGTTATGGAGAGGCCATGGCGTTTTCCAAGGCGTGGCATAAGACGGCAAATCTATATACAATATATCTGTGTGTGTGTGTATGTATTTATGCTAGTGTCTGGAACAATAACAATTTAAATTCATATAACATGATAAACAAAGAATTTCTTAATTCTAATTAATACTAGTGAGAAAATTTTAATTGATACTAATGAAAAACGCTAATCAAATTTTGAAATACATTAAAATAAAAATTCGAAAAAAAATTGTACCGGCATAACGCGCCATGGGGAGCCATAACGAGCTCGACGCCTTACCTCGACGCCAAGGGAAATACTAAGCATGTTGAGAAGTTAGGTTCAAATCCAGGATAGGTATGGGATCTTAGTCAGTTAGTCTGATTTCATTCCTATTTACCTCTTTCTTGTGGCGGCAAGGCTACGCCTTGACGCCATGGCGCACCATGGCGTGTTTTTTAGAACCTTGATATTTAGAGAATTCTCTAAAACTTGGTGGGAGGTGAGAGAAATTATTATTTTATTCATTTCCACCAATAGTTTTAAACTATTATTATCTTATTTTTTTTAAATAAAATGCGTTGGAATGATAATATTTTAATAATACATATAATGTTAAAATTTCTAAAATAAAAAATTTGTTGGAGTGAAATATGATTATATTTAGAAATTTTGACTGTTGGTTCTTTATTTTAAATAAACTAGTGTGAAACCCGCGCGTTGCGCGGTAGCGAATGATATTAAAAAAATAGTTGTTCGAATTCAGATAAAACATAATTTTTCGGTTAAAAATTAATTTTATCTAAATTAAAATTAATAATATTTTCCATAAGTTGTATGTTTTTGTATATTTATAATTGTTTCTTGTTACAAAGAGTTGAAGATGCATCGTTAACAGTTTTGTTGTTATTTTTCAAAACACTCATATAACCTCACTATTATTGTTATAAAATGTTCGACAAAAGTTATTCAATCCTTTGACTTGCAACAATTTGATATCCTCGCGTTTTTTCAACTTATAAAATAATTAACCAAAATAAGCCAATAAATGTTTGGTGTATCGACCAAAAAGACCTAACTATGTTCGATTAGAGGATCGACCAATAGTAATCACCCCTGATGAGTTTTCTCAAATGTTCCATTACTTCATTTATATACCAATAATTCGTTGTCAATTTTTGTCCTTCTATCAATATGGGATAAAGTCATCCACAAATCAAGAAATTAGGAATACTCATTCTTTATGATGACATCTCAATCTTTATAGGGTTTGCTTTAATATATATACTATTAAACTTTTATTTTGTACAATTAACTTTTTTTGTTTAAATACAATTGGCCAAAATAAGTCAACCAATAGTTTCGTGTATCCGCCAAAATGAGCCAACAACAATTATTTGGAAGATCAACCAAGAGTAATCA
This sequence comes from Centaurea solstitialis, assembly GCA_030169165.1. Classification (NCBI taxonomy): domain Eukaryota; kingdom Viridiplantae; phylum Streptophyta; class Magnoliopsida; order Asterales; family Asteraceae; genus Centaurea; species Centaurea solstitialis. The sequence continues at coordinate 73,727,523 of CM058040.1, forward strand.
ACCCTCATAAGTTTTCACAAAAGGCTCCACAACCTTCCTTTATATACTAATAATTTATTGTCAATTTTCATCTTTCTATCAATGTGGGATACCGCAAACTCAACCACATATCCAGAAATGAGAAATATCGCTTATGATGTCACCTCATGCTTTGTGGGTTTGCTTTGTGGGTTTTCATTTTAATACATGTATAGATATAGATTTAGGCTTTTAGGTTAGACGAAATAAGCAACATCATAGTTTTGAGGCTCATCCAAAATGAAGCAACAACATAAGTTTAAGATCGGCTAAGATGAGCCAACCCCTTGAGTTGCCGCAAAGGCATCTTTAACCCATTTTAAACACATCTTCATTTCCTAATTTTTCATCTTCCAACCAATGTGGGACAACCAAAACAACATCAATCTTCCATCTCTTCACTAACTTTATCCCTTTTTATTAAAAAAAAAAATCATGAAATGGGAAATTCTCAATCCTTAGGGATGTTATCTCAATTGCAATAGAGATTTCTTCTTAATTCCTGAAAGACTTCTCATATATTTATATACATATAAATTTGAGTTTAGTTATATTTAGCTTAACACCATATCACCTCTTATGGACAACACCCTTCAACCCATTTTATACACATCTTTATTTCCTAATTTTTCATCGTCCAATCTATATGGGACAACCAAACAGCATCAATCTTCCATCTCTTCACTAACTTTTTCTCTTTTTATAAAAAAAATAAAATGGGAAATTCTCAATCCGTAGAATGTCATCTCATTTGCCATAGAAATTTTTTCTTAATTCATGAAAGACTTCTTATATAATTACATACATATAAACTTGAGTTTAGCTATATTTAGCTTAACACCATATCACCTCTAATGGACAACACCCTCCAACACAATTTATACACATCTTCATTTCCTAATTTTTCATCTTCCAACCAATGTGGGACAACCAAAACAACATCAATCTTCCATCTATTCACTAACTTTATCCCTTTTTATAAAAAAAAAATCATGAAATGAGAAATTCTCAATCCTTAGGATGTCATCTCATTTGCAATAGAGATTTCTTCTTAATTCCTGAAAGACTTCTCATATATTTTATATACATATAAATTTGAGTTTAGCTATATTTAGCTTAACACCATATCACCTCTTATGGACAACACCCTTCAACCCATTTTATACACATCTTTATTTCCTAATTTTTCATCGTCCAATCCATATGGAACAACCAAACAACATAAATCTTCCATCTCTTCACTAACTTTTTCCCTTTTTATAAAAAAATTCATGAAATGGGAAATTCTCAATCTTTAGAATGTCATCTCATTTGCAATAGAAATTTTTTCTTAATTCAGGAAAGACTTCTTATATATTTACATACATATAAACTTGGGTTTAGCTATATTTAGCTTAACACCATATCACCTCTAATGGACAACACCCTTCAACACAATTTATACACATCTTCATTTCCTAATTTTTCATCTTCCAACCAATGTGGGACAACAAAAACATCAATCTTCCATCTTTTCACTAACTTTATCCCTTTTTATAAAAAAATTCAACATTATAAGAAAATGGATAAAGAGCAATAAAAGCCTCTCATGGTGTCATGTCATCATCTTGAGGTATTCCTTTATATTTATATATATATATATATATATTATATTGATTGTTAGCCTACAAAAAAAAGATTTAATATATTGATAGTTTAATTGTTAAATTTACATATACAGAATTTATTGTTACTATTTTTGTATCTCCACCAATGTGAAATATAACATTCAACTACAATTCACAAAAATAGGAAATTCTCAATCCTTAGGATGTTATCTCATTCGCAATGGAGATTTCTTCTTAATTCATGAAGGACTTCTTATATATTTACATATATATAAACTTGGGTTTAGCTATATTTAGCTTAACACCATATCACATCTAATGGACAACACCCTTCAACCCATTTTATACACATCTTCATTTCCTAATTTTTCATCTTCCAACCAATGTGGGACAACCAAAACAATATCAATCTTGCATCTCTTCACTAACCTTTTCATCTTCATTTTCTAATTTTTCATCTTCCAACCAATGTGGGCCAACCAAAACTACATCAATCTTGCATCTATTCACTAACTTTTTCCCTTTTTATAACAAAATTCATGAAATGGAAAACTTTCAATCCTTAGAATGCCATTTCATTTACAATAGAGATTTCTGCTTTAATTCATGATAGACTTTTTATATATTTACATACATATAAACTTGAGTTTAGCTATATTTAGCTTAACACCATATCACCTATTATGGACAACACCGTACAACCCATTTTATACACATCTTCATTTTCTAAATTTTCATCTTCCAACTAATGTGGGACAACAAAAACAACATCAATCTTCCATCTCAACCAAAACAACATCAATCTTGCAATAAAGATTTCTTCTTAATTCATGAAAGACTTCTTATATGTTTACATACACATAAAATTGGGTTTAGCTATATTTAGCTTAACATCATCTCAACCAAAACAACATCAATCTTGCATCTCTTCACTAACTTTTTCCCTTTTTATAACAAAATTCCTGAAATGGAAAAATCTCAATTCTTAGAATATCATTTCATTTACAATAAAGATTTCTACTTAATTCATGAAAGACTTCTCATATATTTACATACATATAAACTTGGGTTTAGTTATATTTAGCTTAATACCACATTACCTTTTATGGACAACACCCTACAACCCATATTATATACATCTTCATTTTCTAATTTTTCATCTTTCAACTAATGTGGGACAACAAAACCAAAATCAATCTTCCATCTCTTCACTAACTTTATTAATACGGGACAACCAAACGACATCAGTTTTCTTTCTCTCCACTAACTTTTTCCCTTTTTATAAAACAATTAATGAAATGAGAAATTCTCAATCCTTAGAATGTCATCTCATTTGCAATAAAGATTTCTTAATTCATGAAAAACTTCTTATATGTTTACATACACATAAAATTGGGTTTAGCTATATTTAGCTTAACACCATATCACCTCTTATGGGCAACACCATTCAATACAATTTATACACATCTTCATTTCCTAATTTTTCATCTTCCAACCAATGTGGGACAACCAAAACAACATCAATCTTCCAACTCTTCACTAACTTTATCCCTTTTTATAAAAAAAATTCAAAACTATAAGAAAATAGATAAATAGCAATAGAAGCTTCTCATGGTGCCACCTCATCAACCTTGGTTTTTGTTTTTAAGATATATACTAGTGTTCGGCACCGCGCGTTGCGCGGTGGTGATAAATTGTTTAGAAAATCTTGAAATTAAATTGAACTAATGATCATATATTAAGATAATAAGAATCAATATTACACTTGATATAAAGTTGCTTCATCCTTTTTAGTTGTTTATTTTGATATATAATCAAACTGATAACTTATAAGTTCTACATCATCAGACTTTGCAAATAAACCATTATTCATAATTTTATATATTTGTTTGTTCTTATTTAGTCTATATATGTTTCTATAATACTAATTTCAATAAGTTTTAATTTTGATTATAGCTTTAACTGTATATTTATATATTAAATCTAATAATTTTTTATGTATATATTGACTTAATTAATGATATTAAATATAATAAGTTATTAATCTTATTTAGTGGTATTATTTCGTTTATCAAATTGGTTAATAATGAATATTTAATTATATACGCATTTTAATTTTATTTATATTTACTGCTTCTAATGGTTTTTATATTTATATATTGATTTTAATAAGTTTATATATTGAATACATATCGTTATATATGCGGTAGTAAAGAAAATAATTAAAACTCATATGATCGGTCATTTAAAAATATGTTATTTTATAAATAATATATATAAAGAATGTCATATAAATAATATAACTGACAATTATCATAAGATATTGTATTGACCTTATTAACCATCATCTTAAGTTATTTATTTATATTAATTATAATTATTTATTTAAAAATACATATATTATTATATTAAAGTGTCATGTAAACAAAATTATACACAACGATTGTTGTAATTTCATACATATATATATATATATATTGAGTTCTTAAATATGTTGATTAAATATTCTTCGAATGTTATGTAGATAAAAATATTATAATAATGTGAAATAAACGAAATAAAAAAAATTAGATGTCAATTAAAAATATAAATAATTTAATTAATTAAATATTTTGTTAAGAACTACATCAAAATGTGGAATATTTTAAGAAAAAAAATAAGAAACTTAAGATTGGAATTTTAAAAAATGTCATGTTATTGTTAATATTTTTTCTTATAAAAACCGAGAAATTATGAAAGCATAAAAGAATAGGAACAAAATCCACAACGAAACCAAAAAGTACAAAAACCACATGAATCATACCTTGGAGTTTGATCGTTGTCAACAAAATATAATCACAAAAATTTGGGAAAATAAACTTCACTTAAAATACTTGTACAACCTAAATATTAAATGGAAAACATGATGAAGGAAAATCAAAAATAACAATTGTAAAAAAAAACTCAAAAACCTTGCTAACAATCATATATAATACACAAAACCATAAACATTATTTGAAATTTTGATGGAAGAAAAATAACTATAGTGTCGACAAAAAATTCAATTAGGTAGTATAAAGGAAAAAACAAACGCGACAATCATGAATAAAAAGGGGGAAAAAGCAAAAACTTATCTAAAAACAATATATAATGTACACAAAACATACAAAAAAATATATATATATGAAAATTATTTATATATACCTTTTGGCACATATACACACAAAAACAACATATAACTCACATAAATAATAATATATATAATAAAAATTGTTACTTTACCTGAAAATTTAACGAAAATTGAGAATTACTGATAAAAATAAATTGTCAAAACACAAACAACAAACAAACATTCAAATGAAGGTTTCTACATTTTGATGGAGCTTTGTGATTTATATATATGGTTGTCTTGTAGGTTTTTTATTAATTAATAAATTGGAAAATGAAGAGATTAAATTGAATGTCTCTAGGAAGTTATAGAATTTGAAAGTTCAACCTAATTAAAGTGTAAGTTAAATTACCAAATAAGCCTTCTTGTAATAATTACACAATTTTCATTAAGGGGTATAATAGTCTTTCACTTATTTAATATTTAAAAAAATCAAAATAATGAGAAAATTTCTTTAGGCTAATCCTACTCTAAGAATGTGCCACATCATACCTCCAATATCTTCCTTTTATATATATATATATATAGAAATTACACAATTTTCATTAAGGGGTATAATAGTCTTTCACTTATTTAATATTTAAAAAAATCAAAATAATGAGAAAATTTCTTTAGGCTAATCTTACTCTAAGAATGTGCCACATCATACCTCCAATATCTTCCTTTTATATATATATAGATTGATTATAGAAAGTTTGCAGGACCCAAAAAAAAAACATTTAGCATCATATTAATTAGAGTAAATTACGGATTTGGTCCCTGTGGTTCTCATTTTTTTACTACTAAGGTTTCTAAACTCGATATGAATAACGTCCCTGTGGTATTCACTTTTGCACTACTAGGGTCCCTCTTCCTAACGACCGTCAATAACCTCTGTTAACTTATGGGCATTTTAGTAATTTACACCTCTCTATTTTTATTGAGTTTTGTTTTGTTTTGTCATTTAATGTTTATCTTCAAAACATGAATCTTCATCTTCTACACATGAATGTTTTTCATATTCATCTTCAATACACTTAATTTATAACTTTTTCCAAAACCCAAAATCAAAAACATAAATTAACCTCAAAGTCAAAACCAAAACCAAAACATAAACCATGAATCAAAAACTTAAATTAAACCTCAAAATTATAAACATAATCAAACTCATAATACCCTTTTCTTTTTAAAACAAATCCAACCATTACCCCAACTATAAGTTGTAACCACCCACCACCATCCTATTATTGTTCTTTGGGTGAAATCAAAATTTGTTATTTCATCAAAGACCTGTATAACTCCATCGTCTTCTCCATCTTCCACTACATCAATGGTGGACACCCTAATCTCCACCACCACCCTCCACTAGCCTGCCACTACTCTCTACCTCCGCCAAACCTTTTCTTCTTCCACTATCCCTCAAAATGATTCGTCGTTAAAAAAGGAATATTGGGAAAAACCGTTTCATATAAATTATTAGTTTTTCATAAATTCGTTGTTATCTTTTTATGATATTAATGATAAATGATGTAATGAAAATTGAAAATAAGTTAGTAGTTGGGGGACCCATTTTTACATCTTGTCCAAAACCCATAAAATGTCAGGAACGAACTTGGGGTCTAAATTGTCTCATGTTTGACCAAATCAAACATAAATGATCATTAAGAGATAAATTGAAAAAACAAACGTAGCATAAGTGATTAAAATGATTAAAAGACTCTAATGATACAATGAAAAATAAAGTATGGTTGTTTGGTAATTGTTGGAATGAAATTAGGATGTTAAATGGTTAAAGGAGACCCAATATGCTAAAATCATATGGTTTTAGAATCATTATAAGACAATTTTTGTTGCTATCAAACAAAATCCATCTTTCAGTGATTCAAATGCTGTCTTTTAGGGGCTGTTTGTTTACCTTTTAACAAATTCATTAAAACACAACATCTAAGTTATTAAGAGGTAAATCATGTTTGGCAAAAAGAAAACTATCTATTAATGATTCTAAAACCATTTGAATGGTTTTGTATCATGGACCTCTCTTAACCATTAAACGTCTTGATTTTTATTTTATTTTTTATTTGGAAAGGTTCATCTAGGCTTGCCTAGACTACATCCCCGGCAATATAGAACAAAAATTGAAAATTCGGCCGTCTGAGACTAAGCCTGACCACAAGATGCGCACGAGGGGATTCGAACCTGGGGTGAATGGGATACCATCCACATTCCCCACAGGCCTTACCGCTACGCCACAAGCCTTGTGGTTTAAAACGTCTTGATTTCATTCTCAAGTATTACCAAACAACCATATTTAATTTCACACTATAGTATAAGAGTCTTTTAATTATTTCAACCACTTAATCATCCACCGCCAATCATTTAACAACCGTAAAACATTCCTCTAACAAAAGATTAGTATAAGGAATTGTAGGATATATAACGAAAATAAATATATCCCTCTGTTATCACTTCTTTTATTTCTAAGACTGTGTTTGGCAAAAATAAGCTAGCTGATAAATTAGTCTATCTAAACATGTACCAGAAGCTAGCTTATAAGCTAGTTTTTTGAAACATTTTTTTAGTAGCTTTTGAGGAGTTTTTTGTAGCTTTTTCCAATTATATCTCTATTAATATGAATTATTAAATTCAAAGAAACCATTTTTGGTCATTTTACATACTCATAAGTTAGTTTTTGTCAAACATAATTTCTTCATAAGCTAGCTTATTAGCTACTAAGCTTATCAATTAACAGCTAGCTTATCAACTATCAGATAACTTGTCAGCTACCAGCTAGTTTATCAGCTAGTTTGCCAAACATAGCCTAAAACTTTTTTGCACAACGATGTATAAAGAATCGAGTACGTTTTTTCAACTATACGTACATTATAAATTTATAATGATCCAATAAATAATAAAATTCTAAAGGGTTTCTTTTGTAAATCGCCAACTAAATCTTTGACAATTGATTTGTGAAAACGAAGGAAATTGGATTTGTAGCTCCCACGTGCCAATAGTCATTGGTCATTTGCTTTTCTTTTGAGTAGAAGATTAAATTAAAATACAATTATCATGTATTAATAGTAGAGGTATACTCCTAAATAGTATATAAAACCAATTCTTACACATTTTGGTACTCTCTCATGTATTTACTTTATAATATTGATATCAATTTTAATGTATTTGTGATGGTTTTTAAAAACCTAAATAGTTTATTTAATATTAAATACAAATATTATTCTATTGTTGTCTCAACTCTCAAGGGGTTTTATTTTCCCCTTTTACCTTTACCCAAACTCTAGTGAGTGAACAATCTTTTTCTTTCTTGGATTGCTTGCTTTGCTTTCTTTTTCTTTCTAATAAAATATATTCATTGCTTTATTTTATTTTTGGAAAGAAAATTTTGTTTATTTAATCATTTTTATTAAAAAAAAACTATACTTGATTAAATTTGTAAAATCCTTACACCTCTTATGCTAAGCAATTTCAAAAATTAGATTGCAATAATAGTGCTAATTCATCGGTTGAAGTCTTTTCCAAACCAGACAAATGTTTTTTTTAGAATATGTAATTTCGTTTTTAGTTATTTTAAAATATACATACGTGCATTAAATATTATGCTTTTATTTTTATTTTTTTGCTTTCATAGTTATGTTAATAACTTAAGATAAAGATGAAGAAAAAATAATGTAAGAAAAATCTTAAAACTTAATTTGCAAAAGAGAAATAAGTTATTTAAATTATTTTCACTAATGCGGTGAATTTGTTGTAATCTTTTATAAAGGTCTATTTTTTAAATCGTATTAAAGCGATAATTTTAGAATATTTTAATAATACCAATGACTTTCACATTGTTTAAATAAGTAAAAGGTGGAATTTCTATCTCATTCTTAGAGAATTTAATTTTGTATTATCACTTTTTCAATAAAAAAATATTAGAATTTCATTACAAAACTCCAAAACTTTAGTCAACAGTGTTGTGGCGAATTGGTTATCGTTTGGGGGTTCATAGCACCCTAATTGAGTTCGAGCCTTTTCGTTCGCATGCCTGAGAACATTTAAGTAGGGTCATGTTTAGCCCCAAAATTGTCGACCCGGATACCCTTCCAAAAAGAACTCCAAAACCTTCATTTTCGAATAATTACATAAAAAACCGGAAATTCAAATGAAAAACACAACAAATGTTCATGGAAAAACAAATCCTGGATTTACTACTAAATATTCACATACTCACAATATTTGTCAAAAAAACGATAGAAGATAGTTGCTCTTGTTAAAATTCAAACCCCTAAAACATAAATAAATTTTATATTCTTGCGTGACATTTAAATTTTGAATTTCGAAATAAATGATTTAATAAGATCAATAAATATGATTAAAGTTGATAGAAGGAAAAAAAAAGGACACTTCGAACCTTTTCTTTAATCTTTGTCACGAAGCAAACTATTGTTGATAATGGGAATCAAGACTTTCATTCATTACTTTGGGTCCCTCAAACCCAACTAAAAATAAATCATTATCCAAATGTTTCGTAAAGTCGAATAAAATAAACGTTAAATCATTGAAACGTCTGAATAATTCAAAAACTTTATCTGAAACGAGTGTTTGATAAAAGTCTAGAATGGAATTCTTTCAGACATAAAAAGAAAGGAATTTGTAGGTTTGATTAAAACTATGGCGCATTTTGGATGTGAATCTTGAAAGTCATTTGATACTAAAATAGTTATAACTTTGTAATAAAATGTCTTCACAATATGTTTTATGGGTGTCAAATTTGTACCAATCAAATGAGACAATATGCATATCGGATTACTAGCCATAGTAATTGCATGGTACTTGTTTAAATCGTTTGGTCAAACTGTACCAAGTATGTAAAATTGATTGTTATGCATTACCAAAAAATATATATCATGGTACGATGGTAATGTCATATATTATCCATTCTATTATGTTAATTAATAATTTACTGTTTAATTTAACCAGATGTTGGTTTGTGAATATCTCATAAAACGCATACCTATTTTAGTTTTTGAAGTATTAACGATTCACTATTGTAGCTTCAACTTTTGTTATTTGTTTATTTAATTTTTCAACCTTTGCAATCCTGATACAACACTAATACCAAAATATAAGAACCGAAAAAACATGGTACCAAAATAATTGGTTGATACACAAATATAAAATAATTTGTACCTATTGGAGCTAGTTGATGCATAATATAAGATTTTTTATACTAATTATAGTTGATTGGTACACATTATAAGATTTCTTTCATATCAATTATAGTTAACTGTTTAATACTCATAATAAAGAAAAAATGTAACGAAAGTACATATCATGTTTACCCATATATTTTATATTCACCCATATATTTGAATGCATGTCTACTTGTTTAATAATTACTTTTGACCAAGCATTTGACAAATTTTGGATATTTATTTAATTGTACATGTGCACTATTGCTAAGCAAGTTTCATTGTACCCTCATACAACAACACTTTTAAATCACATAAAATATATTAAACTTCATTTTGTATTCTTTTTATTATACCGTTTGGATAATGAATTATGTTAGACATGCATATTTTTTGACATGATCGAATAATCATTAGCAAATATAACCCAAACATACATAAACACTGTTATCATTCACCACTAATGTGTTTCTTTATTTGAAATATCTTAATGTCGAATAAGAAAATTCCGTTATTAAAGAATAATCTATTGTAATATACTTTTCATAAAGTTTCATTGTTTGATTATTTTATAATTATATTTGTACATGGTTTTTGAAAAGCATATCCTTGTTTGACATGAAATTGTGTCAAGAGAATGCGCAATTGGCCTTACTAATATGATAACGTTGGCAATCCCCGACATAAATGATAATAAATGTATAAATAATTATACAATGGTGATAAAATCGACAATAGAATCATTCTGTAAATATGTAAAACACGAAACTACTAATATGTAAAAATGATAGTATGACGCGTCATAACGCGGTCATAACGCGTTGTTTAAAACATTGCTTCTAATAACTGAAAATCCATTGCGCTAAATATTTAAAGTTGTTTGCTTTGTGGGCATGAAAATTCTGCTATGGAAAGAGTGAAGCTTTGTGGGCTTTGTCAGGATCGATTTCTTAACAAGAAACAAACACTCAAAAACAAATTAAAGTATTGCGGAATAACACTTTAACAGGAATCAAAACAATGGACTGAAAACTTTCTTTACTTCAATACTTTCAATTACAAACTTACTCACAAAACCTCAATCTACTAGAACAGATCTCTAGTAGACGAGCAATACTTCTCTATTGCTAGGAAAGCTTCTTGAGGTTCTGATTTTCTCTCAAAAACAAAAAGATATCTAGTAATCTATTCTAAATCAACTATATATACAGATTACAAGATAAGTATAAAGGAAAACAAATCTGCTAAACAAATTCCAAGATATTCGAAATCTTTTCCTTATCGCAACCAACAGATTATCATCCTTATCGTTTCATTAGAAGCAGTATTAACAAAGAGAAGTATTAACTACAACTATTACACTCGCTAGCAGCAGTAACAACTAGCAGTAATAATATGAAGCAGTTATAACTTCTACCAAGATAACAACCATTACTACTTCTAGTTCTTCTTCCAGCAGCATTAATGAGCGATAGCAGAAATACTCTTCTTTAAGTCTTCTCTTTTATTCATTACTACTGCAGTATTAATAACCCTTCCTTCACGCAGTAATAACTTTCTTCAGCAGACATAACCAGACTTAAAACTTTTCTTCAACTTAATACTTCTGCATTCCAAAATAACCCAACAAACTCCCCCTACTTAACTGTTCAACCCTGAACATTTAAGTTTTGCCATAGTTGAAGAAACTTCAAAACCAGCTCTGTTCCCATAGCAGAATTTTCATGCCCACAAAGCTTCACTCTTTCCATTCCACGTAACCTTTGAGCATCATGCACGTGATCACCATCCACAAAATAGTATTCCTTGACCACACCATTGATAGTTAATGAATATATGCCACATTTTGGAAATAATCTCCATTCATTGACTGTCTCACATGGTTGATTCATAAGGGTTTGTACTCTTGATGGCTCAAACAACCAACACAGACCTTCCAAAGCACTTTTGAGCTTTAAAATGACTGGTTCATCACTGTCATCCTCCAAAAGACTTTCATAGAGCTGCATACCAATCTCATACATTTCTCTGAGATTCTCCCTTGTGCATACCTTCAGTATATCTGCTAGAATTCCTCCCCAGCTTGCTTTCCCATCTTCCCAGATGACTTTGTAGTATAGTGATCCACTTAACTCTCTGACAAACCACTCCTTCACCTTCTTCTCAGCTCCATCATCTTTGCCAATCACCTCAGGATCAAAATCATCATCAAATTGCATAATTCTCTGATTGATCCTCTCCACAAACTCCTTGTCAAGATCAGACAAAACAGACTTCTTCTTTCCAATATCAAGCAGACTTGTGCACAGTCTGTGATCAAAGTCATACCTTTTGTCCAACAGAAAGTAGTACTGTCTTGTTTTAAAACTGATTGAGACCACTCTGTTTTTCTTGAACGTGCTCCAAGCTGTTGCTCCAACTCCTCCAAATGCTTCACAAGCCATCTGAGATTCTTTCTTTCTGAAATCATCTCTTGATTTTTCAAAGGCAAACATCACTTTCAGATCTTCTATTAAATGAATAATCTCTGTTCTTCCCTTGGAATCCTTCACACAGCCAATCTCATACAATTTCTTCAAATCAACTATGCTCATCCTTGAAAATAGATGATATGGGCTTCTGTAAGTCTCCAACTTTCCTCCTTTGCTTTCAACTACCCAAACCATCTGATCATCTTTCCCTTGAGAATCCCAGTCTATTATCTCAGATCCTGCTGAGTCATGCACCAACTTAGCTTTCTTAGCAGACTTCTTCTGAGCAATTGATTTCTTCCTCTTTGCAGCTTTCTCCTTTATCTTCTCTTCCTCCTTTTCTTTTTCTGTCACAGTCACCTTCTCTTGTTCTTGCTCCTTTTTCTCTTCTACCTCCTTCTCATTCTCAGATTCACTCACCACTGCCACATCATGTTTTCTCTTGCTTCTTCTTTGTATCACAGGCATCCCTTCTTCTTCATCTTCCACCACTTTTACCTCTTCTTTCTTTTCCTGCATAGCATCTCTTTCCAAATTATACTTTTCTTCAATTTTCTCATCAGACCACCCAGCATACATTCCTTCAGTTCCACCAACAGCATTCACAAGGAATTTAATTCTGCTTTTCCTCTCTTCAGCCTTTGACACTTGCTTAGTTCTTCTAGTGACCTTCCTTGGAACAACCACCCTTTTCTTTGGTTTTGGCTTTGTTACAACTACTTTCTTTGCAGCTTGATCTTCTTCCTGTTGCAGCTTCTTAGCCAACTCTAGTGATGCTTCTTGTTCAGCAGCCTTCTTCCTAGCCAATTCCATCTCATCTTCAGTCATCATTGAGACAATCTTTCTCAGTGACATTTCTTCAGCAATCTCCTTGGGAATATGTTTTGGTACTTTCTTCTTAGGCTCTTCTATCATAATACCCTTTCCCTTGTCTTTTGTATCACTCTCCTTTCTTTCATTCTTCTTCACTTCAGCTTTCTCTTTAATCACTATTCCCTTAGTTGGTATCACCTTAGGAGTAGCTTTTGATAGTGGTGTTTCAGCAGCTTTCCTTTCTTCAACATTCACAGTGGGTTCAGTGGCAACCCTTTCTTCAACATCCTTCTTGTGTTCAACTTTCGATACTGCTGCTTTCACAATCTCAGACTTCACTTTCAACTCCCCCTTAGCCTTTACCTTCTCCCCCTTTGTGAAGGCAGCTAGAGTAGCATACCTCTTCTGTAAGGCTGAAATTTTCATGTTTTGTACAGCAACCTTTGCACCCTGAGCCTGACACTTCTTGGATAAATCAGAAACCAGTTGATTCTGAGTTTTGACCATCTTCTCTAAAATCTCCATCCGAATGGCAGTCTCCTCATGCTTAGAAGCATGATCTTGGAAGTGAGCATCATGGTTCTTCAAGTCTTTGGCTATTGCAGCCAATGCAGCCATCAATTCCTCATGTGAAAAACTACCCTCACCAGCTTTAGAAGTTGAACCCTTCTTTGCTGGATCTTTGGGAATTTTAGTAGTAGTTTTCAACCTAGTTGAAACACTATCTACTCCCATGGTTTCTTGGCACCTGGGTCCTCCAAATGATTTCTCATTCAGAGTTGCCGTGGAGGGGGTCTTATTGATGTTCACACTGTCCTGATGCACACTTTGTGCAACACCAGTAGTGTGAGCCACACCATCCACATGCCCTGACATCTCCATAGAGGGCACCTCCTTAACATTTGAGTTGGGGGACACTCCTGTGGTTTCCCTTTGGATATACTCAAGTGGAGAGTGCTCCACAAGAGGGCTTTGAGGTTGAGGGTGAGTAGACTCAAAAGAGGAAGGAGCTCTTTTGATCTTTCTTATATATACTTGTAGTGCAGGGGAGGGGGTTTTATGAACAGGGGACTGAGGGATATTTGAGGTGGAAGGTGTGGGTAGGTCATCAGGGGGTGTGCTTGAATGCGTAGGCTGCAAGCCTGATGCCTCACCTGTGGGTGGAATCACTCCCATCATTGTAGGGAACAATGGGGTGAAGACTGAAGTGCCACTTCTTTTCATGTTCGAAAACATCTTGAAAGAAGGGTCATTCCTGTTATAGGTCTGACCAGAGGCAGGTACATCCGGCAATTCCAGGTTAATCACTTCTTGAACAAATCTTGGATACATGTAAAACGATTTGGATGTAGATTTTGGATCCAGATTTGCCACAAGATTTTCAAAAATCATGTTTGAAAAGTTGAATCTTCTGGATGTGGCCAAACAAACTAATGCAGATGCAATAGTGCTTCCAAACTCATCCCATCCAGAAGATTTCTTAGAAAAACAATGAATAAGGATATGAACAAGAAACTTCCATTGATGGCCAAAAAACTTTTTCTTTATTTTCAAAGACTTGAGGGAGCCTTCATATCCCATTTGGGCCAAAGCAGAAAATATCTCAGAAGTAGAGATAGAGGTCTCACCTCCTTCATCATCAAGTTGTAGGCACCTTCGAATAGTGGATTCGGAGACTGTCAATGGCCTGTCGCTTACAGTGGTTTGAATAACCTTGGTGTTGTTGAGGGTTTCTACGCGAGCATTCCTCCAAAAATCCTTCTGATGAAGGATGTAGATCTTTGGATTGAGTAGTATAGCATGAGCAATTGTGGATGCTTGAAGAAAATCCACAATATCGTTGAAACCCTCAGATTTCGTCCCTTTGGTGAGAAAGCCAACCTTGTTGTGCTCGTCGTTGAATTGCAGATCATCCATGATAAGAAATCAAAGTTAGAATACTCGAATATGATGCAAGAACGTACACAAATGATCGAAATAAGCAGAGGATTGCAAAATCGCAAAAAATCGCCTTAGAATATCAAGGGTTTTCTGACTTAGGGTTTTGAAAATAGCCGTTGTGAAAAAGGCGGTGATACCAGGGCTATTTATACATTTCCAAGTTAGTTAAAAGCAGCAATAATGAAATAGCAGTAATAACGGTTGGAGAAGTAATAACAAGAAACCCGTGAAAAGCAGATAACCCTACGTCACTGAGAAGCAGTAATAATCTTGAAATGCTACCTCCTGCAGTAATAACATGTGAATGCTATTTCCCGCAGAGGGAATGTCCGATTGACACTTCCAGCAGAAGTAACGTACGATTGGCACTTCCAGCAGTAGTAACATGCGATTGTCACTTCCAGCAGTAGTAACGACTCTTTGTACATCTAGACCACTGAAATCACTAGAGAAACATATCACACATACCTTGAGACATACAGGAAATTACAAAGAAAGTGACAACTACCAGAGAAAGAAACATTATTCAGAATTGATCATGCCAACACTTGTAATCAAAAACTTGAATCTTCCCACATCAAATGCTTTTGTGAAGAGATCAGCATATTGATAATCAGTGTGCACTTTCAACACTTGAATGATTTTCTTTTCATTTGAATCCCTAATGAAATGGTACTTGATTTCTATGTGCTTGGTTTTAGAGTGCTTGACAGGATTATTAACAATGCTAATGGCACTGTTATTATCAATGTATACAGGAGTGTTAAGAAAAGTCATACCATAGTCCAACATCTGGTTTTGAATCCATAAGACCTGAGAGCAGCATTGTGCAGCTGCTACATATTCTGCTTCTGCTGTGGATGTTGAGACAGTGGTTTGCTTTTTGCACTGCCATGACACAAGTCTTGCACCTAAAAACTGACATCCACCTGAAGTGGATTTTCTATCTAAGCTTGCACCTCCATAGTCACTGTCTGTATAGGCCAAGAGCTCAAAAGGAGATTCATATGGGTACCACAGACCCAATCTTGGTTGTCCCTTCAAGTATCTGAAAATTCTCTTGACTGCTTGAAGATGAGACTCCTTAGGCCTTACTTGAAATCTTGCACAAACACATACTGCAAACATGATGTCTGGTCTTGAAGCTGTGAGGTACATGAGTGACCCAATCATAGATCTGTATTGATGCACATCGACTTCCTCCCCCTCAACATCAGCTGTCAGTTGCTTATGAGTCTCCATTGGTGTTGAGGCTGACTTGGCATCCAGAAAGCCAAATTTTGTGAGCATATCCTTGACATACTTGGACTGGTTTATAAGAAGTCCATCATTCTTCTGCTTAACTTGTAGACCTAGAAAGAATGTTAATTCCCCCATTGAGCTCATTTTGAATCTCTTGTGCATTAGATCTTCAAATTCTTTGCACATCTCCTCCTTGGTGGCACCAAAAATGATATCATCCACATAGATTTGTACCAACAACAGATCTGATTCTTTCTTCTTGATAAAAAGAGTCTTGTCTATCACTCCTCTTTCAAACTGATTTTCCAAGAGATAGGTAGACAGTGTGTCATACCATGCTCTTGGTGCCTGATGTAAACCATATAGTGCCTTCCTAAGCTTGTAGACTTTGTCTGGAAACTTTGGATCTTCAAAACCAGGAGGCTGACACACATATACCTCCTCTTCAATCTTTCCATACAGGAATGCACTTTTTACATCCATTTGATACACCTTAAACCTTTTGTATGAGGCAAAAGCTAGGAACAGTCTGATGGCTTCAATTCTTGCCACAGGTGCAAAAACATCATCGTAGTCAATTCCTTCCTCCTGAGTGTATCCCTGTGCAACTAGCCTTGCCTTGTTCTTGATCACAATACCTCTCTCATCCTTCTTGTTTCTAAAGATCCATTTTGTGCCAATTGCCCTGTGCCCCTTTGGCAGATCAGTTAGATCCCATACATGTTGTAGCACAAACTGAAGTAATTCCTCTTGCATAGCCTCTATCCAACTTGGATCTTTCATTGCATCAAATACCTTCTTTGGTTCAGACTGAGAAAGAAAACAAGAAATCATTGCTGAATGTGGATTTTGAAAGCCCAAATCCTTACACTGTTTTCTTGTGATCATTGGAGATTGAATATCCCCAATCACCAAACTAGATGGGTGATTCTTTTGAGTCCTGGTGAGGTGTAGGGGTTCTTCAGGAAGGTTTACTCCTAAATTGGAGTCATATGCATCTCCTTCTTCATTGACAACAGGAAAATCAATCATATTGTTGTGGGGTTCAGACTGAGTTAACTGATTCACTTCTGAAGAAGGAGGAATATCAAGATATCCCTCTTGATGAGAGAGTATAGGATCTATGATGCTCATATCTGAAGATTGTGATCCATCTGCATCCTCATCCTGAAGTGTCACTGGATCAACAAGAGTGATGTTATCCCCAGATTGATTTTCATCCCCAACCAGGCTTTCTGTAGTCTCCCTTGTACTCTCAGCATTTTCTTTTTCCAACTCTGCCTCCCTGTCTACACAACAGAATTCAATGGGATCCACAGTTGGCATAGGAAACATGACAAAAGGTGTCTCAGTCTCCTTTGATTGATCTGCATTTGATCCTGTTGCAACTGCATAGCTCATATTCAAAGAGTTAGTAAGTGAATCAATGTCAAATAACCAATTTGGACCAGTTCCAGGTACATTTGGAGTGTGCTCATTACATTTGACATTGTCACTTTCTTCAATAATTCTAGAAGAGCTATTAAATACTCTAAGAGCCTTACTTTGTGATGAGTATCCAACAAAAAAACCATCATCTGATTTGCTGTCAAATTTACCTAATTGAGATTTGGTATTGAGAATAGTACAAGGACACCCAAAAGGTACTAAGAATCCTATAAAAGGTTTCTTTTTCTCAAAGAGTTCATATGGGGTTTTTCCTTTTGACTTCACTACAAGAACCCTGTTTTGAACATAGCATGCAGTGTTTATTGCTTCTGCCCAAAAGGTAACAGGTAGTTTTTGAATCAACTAACATGGTTCTTGCAGCTTCAATAAGTGTCCTATTCCTCCTCTCTGCAACACCATTTTGCTGAGGAGTTCTAGGGGCACTATATTGTCTCTCAATACCTTTTGATTCACAAAACAAGTTCAAATCAGCATTTTTAAATTCTGTACCATTGTCTGATCTGATGACTTTTACTTTCAGATTTGTCTTGTTTTCTACTCTAATTACAAAGGGTTTGATCAGTCCACTTGTCTCATCCTTTGTTCTCAGAAAGAATACCCAAGTAAATCTTGAGTAATCATCAACAATGACCAAACAATATGATTTCTTGCCAATACTCATCACATTGTGGGGCCAAACAAATCCATATGCAAAAGCTGTAAAGGAGTAGAGATTGTGTTTACTTCTTTGGACTTGTGAGTGGATTTGTGTTGTTTGCCTTTTAGACAAGAAACACAGTGATCTTCACATGAAAACTCTTTTGTAGGTAACCCTCTAACTAAGTTACCTTTGACCAATTTGTTCATGTTTTTGAAATTCATGTGACACATCCTTCTGTGCCATAAGGATGATTCACTCAAAGAAGCTTTTGACAAAAGACAGTTTAAGGATGATTTAGAAGAAACATCCTCCAAGTCCAAACAGTAAACATTGTCCTTTCTGGGAGCTCTCAAAAGTATCATATTTTCATCAACTATTTTGAACTCAGGTGAAAGTATCAAGCACTCTACATCATTGAACAATATACTATGTTTCTTGTCACAAACCTGTGATACACTTAACAGGTTGTACTTTAACTGCTCAACATAGTACACATCTTCAAAGGTCATCTTTCCTTTGGAGATATTACCTTTTCCACTTACCTTTCCTCCCTTTGGATTGTCACCAAAAGCAACATGTCCACCATTGAACTGTTTAAAGTTTTCAAGTAGAGACATGATGCCTGTCATGTGCCTTGAGCAACCACTGTCTACATGCCACAGATTCTTTCCCTTTCCTTGGTTGCCCTGCACATGAAGTCAAACTTGTCAGTGTCTTGAGGGAACCCAAGCCAATATGGTCTTGGTTCTCCTTTATCATTTACATACTTAAACTCAGCCAATCTGTTGAGTTTCAGCATATAGTCTGTACTTGGAATTTCATGACTTGAGTATTTTGTGACAATGTAGGGCTTCTTCTTTTCAGGGGTAGAAGCAGTGATAACCGGGGGAGCATTGTTCTTATTACTGCTTGAGGCAGCATTAACTGGTGTACTACTGCAGCTTGCAGTAGTAATCTTTTTATAGCTTTCATGGTTATTACTGCTTTTCTCAGAAGTAGCAGTAGTATTGTATACCACTGCTTTTGGTACCCACTTGGCAGTCATCTTTACAGATTTAGCTTCAGTCTTTTTCTTCAGAACCTTTTTATTTGATTGAAACTTTCTGTTCTGGTTTGAAACAACCTTCTTGTTGATAGATTCAACCTTCTTTGCCTGAAACTGTTGCTTTTTCCTTACAACCATAGATGATTTGTAGTTTTGAAAAGAATTTCTATGATTGATTGGATTGAAATAACAGTCTTTAGCTAAGTGGTTGAGTTTACAACAGATAAAACATGGCTTTGGTCTGTTAATTTTGCTGAGATCAATACCATGACTTTTAGCCCATTGGTTGTTCCAATTTCTTTGATTTCCTCTTTATATTTGAGACTGTTTAGATGAACTAGGATCACATTCAGAGGATTGTGCATCTATCTTACTCTTTCCCTTCTCCTCTACCACTTTCTTGCTTTCAACAAATGGTCTACCACCATTCTCATTTGTTAGAATGTGGTTATCATCAGGGACAGATTCTTCTGTTTCTTTCTTCCTATATTCCCCTTCTCCTCCTAAGTCCTCAACTTTTCCCTCTACAGGATCTACTTCAGCTAGTCCTGGTTTCAGTTCCTCAGTGTCAAGTCTATCAGCAAAGTTAGACTTTGGAGGTATGTAATTATTGTTATAGGGTGGTGGTGTAGTATGATACCCTATTCCTCTTTTAAGGTCATCATTAATCTGAGCCTTCAAAATTTCATCCATAGCCTTTGAGGCTTTAGAGAATTTCTCAAGATCAGATTTTGCTTGTTCTAACTCAACTCTAACTTTCTCTAATTCAGATCTACTTTTGGACAACTTAAGCTCATATTCCTTCTTCTCCCATTTCCAGTAGTTTTGATCATATTCAAATTGGAGTTCATTTGCTTGATAAGCTTTGATTTGATCCTCCAAACTTCCTATGACCTCATTTGACTCTCTCCTAAATTGCTCAAGCTTTTTGATACTGTCACACATACTTTGATTGTGATCCATGTACTTCTGAACAGTATCAATACAAGATTTTGAACAGAGTTTAGAAATTACCTCACTTGGCATCTCTGATGATGATGATTCTTTGATTTCTGCCATAAGAGCTTGATTCTGAACAGCTTCATCTGCCTGATCACTCCAATCAAATCCAAACCCTTCTTGTGAAACCAATGCCTGTGAAGAGCTTCCATTTGTATTCTTGTTGAACTTGTGCTGACTGTTATGCTGTGAAACATTCCCTTTGCATTCTCTTGCAAAATGACCAAGATCATTGCACTTATAGCATCTTACTTTTGACTTATCAAATCCTGCTCCATCTTCCCTCTTCATGCCAAAATTGTTCCTTCCAGTCCTCTTGATGAATCTTTTTATCCTCATGGTAAGCATGGCCATTTGCCATTTTATGTCCATCTCCTCCAAATCATCTGGACTGATTTGTTCAAGATCTTCATTGATTAATGAAGTCTTGACATGACTGGCAAGAAAAGCTTCAAGAGTTTGATCAACTCCAGAATTAGGTTTTGCAGCATTAAATGATTCACTAGCACCAGAATTGTGTGAGTTTGAGTCATTGAATTGAGATGACTCATTGGACAGAAGAGCAGTGTTATGAGAGTATCCAATAGGCTTTCTTTTGGCCTCCACTTCAGCTTCAAACACTCTGAGATCATTATAAAGATCATCCAACTCTTTATCCTCCAGATCTTCACTCTGTCTTAGAGACACAGTGTACATGGTCCATTCTTCTCCCAGTGACCTAAGGAATTTCCTGTTGATGTCATCATTGTCAATCTTCACTCCAACAGTGACCAATTCTCCTATGAGTTTATTATATCTATCAAAGGTCTGAGTCATAGTCTCATTCCTTGTAGACATAAAGTTCTCATATTGTTGTCTGAGAATTGCCTTTTGGTTTCTTTTGGTGCTTTTGGATCCTGCAAATCTTCTCTCCAGTGCTTGCCAAAGAACTTTAGCATTTTCACAGTTCTTGAATTGATGCTGATACTCATTTGGGATAGCAAAAAGTAAAGTACTTAGTGCCTTCATCTCAATCTGCCTTGCTTTTCTTTCTGCATCAGTCCTTGGTGGAGGTACGACTCCATCTTCTCCAGCTTTTCTTTCTGCAGGGCCATTCTCAATGACTTCCCACATGGAATAATCTATGAGCAACATGTGTTGCCTAATTCGAATTTTCCACATGTCAAACTCATTTGGTTTGAGCATGGGAACCTTATTTGCAAAAACACCTTCTTGAGAGTCCATGTTTGAATTCAGATTCTGAGTTTATGGCTCTGATACCACTTGTCAGGATCGATTTCTTAACAAGAAACAAACACTCAAAAACAAATTAAAGTATTGCGGAATAACACTTTAACAGGAATCAAAACAATGGACTGAAAACTTTCTTTACTTCAATACTTTCAATTACAAACTTACTCACAAAACCTCAATCTACTAGAACAGATCTCTAGTAGACGAGCAATACTTCTCTATTGCTAGGAAAGCTTCTTGAGGTTCTGATTTTCTCTCAAAAACAAAAAGATATCTAGTAATCTATTCTAAATCAACTATATATACAGATTACAAGATAAGTATAAAGGAAAACAAATCTGCTAAACAAATTCCAAGATATTCGGAATCTTTTCCTTATCGCAACCAACAGATTATCATCCTTATCGTTTCATTAGAAGCAGTATTAACAAAGAGAAGTATTAACTACAACTATTACACTCGCTAGCAGCAGTAACAACTAGCAGTAATAATATGAAGCAGTTATAACTTCTACCAAGATAACAACCATTACTACTTCTAGTTCTTCTTCCAGCAGCATTAATGAGCGATAGCAGAAATACTCTTCTTTAAGTCTTCTCTTTTATTCATTACTACTGCAGTATTAATAACCCTTCCTTCACGCAGTAATAACTTTCTTCAGCAGACATAACCAGACTTAAAACTTTTCTTCAACTTAATACTTCTGCATTCCAAAATAACCCAACATTGACAATTTATTGTTTCATAAAATATACATGGTATTTGAATTTGATTTTGTGGTATTCAATTTTGGCTCCTTTTCTTGGTCAAACCTTTGACAATCTACTATACATTGGTAGTGAAATTAACTATGTTTAATTGATATCTGGAATTTGTTTTTTTGGATCTAAGTTAAAGTTATGTTTGGCAAACTAGTCGTTGAATTGTAAGTTAGCTAGTAGCTGATTATAAACAAATTATATTTGATAAAAACTAGCTTATGTATTTATAAAATGATCAAAAAGGATATATTGAGATGTAATAATTAGGACTATCTTCATGAAAAGGTATCAAACTTTACACTTATTCTTATTGTGTGTATCCAACTTCAAAATGCGTTATTACATGTACTATACTTTCAAATTGTACCTATTACATGTACTATACTTTCAAAATATACTATTGCATGTACTATACTTTTAAAAATGCGTTATTACATGCAATAGTATATTTTTTAAAAGTATAGTACATGCAATAACGCATTTTTAAAAGTATAGTACATGCAATAGCATATTTTAAAGTTTGATACACACAATAAGAATAAGGGTAAAGTTTGATACATTTTTGTGAAGATAGTCCTAATAATTAATATTAACAGGGGTATAATTAGAAAAAAAACTACAAAACACTATCTCCAAATAGTTTATCAAAAAGCCAGCTTATAAGCTACTTTTGTCCATCCAAGTATGTATATAAAAAAGAAGTTAGCTTATAAGCTACTTTGTGTTACCAAACAATGTCATAATATTTATAGGATCACATTTGATGGATATTATTTGAGCATCGATCTAGAAAATGTATTAGGTGATATTTAATATAAAATATTGAATGTGAACTGCCATGAAAAATATTTAGCTTGTAAAATATGTATCAGAGCATCCATAATGTTTAGTTTTTTCACTAAGCTTTTTTTACAACTTTTTTTTTTACGCATTATTGTCACCATAACAACTTAAAATCTCTACATACTTTCACTATGTTAAAAATCTCACTCGAGCTTTTTCAAACTTTTCAGGGTCTCACTATTTTAACTTTATATCATTTATATTTTTATTTATAAAAATAAATACATTAAAATTAAGGGGATAGTTCTCCGATATGTATTAAACTATCCCCGAAAATCTATTGTGTGTATCCAACTACCAAAATTGTTATTGTGTGTATTTTTTTTTTGCTATTGTGTGTATCAGATGACTTGTAACTTGTTTAACAGGTCACCTCCACCGTTCCGCCGCTGAGAACCACCGTTGTCGCTGCCGGAAACCATCGAACCGCCGAGAACCACCGCCACACCCACTTCCACCGTCACCCTCTGCCACCCACCTCCACCATCACCCACATCTGCCACCCACATCTGCCACCCACCTCCACCGGCGACCTCCACCATCACCCACCTCCACCGACGACCTCCACCATCACCCACCTCCACCGTCGCCCCCCATCCCACCACCACCACCATCACCATCGAACCATCAACCATCACCGCCACCATCACCATCGAACCGCCACCACCACCATCGAACCGCCACCACCATCGAACAACATTCTCAGTAGCCATCTCCAACCACCACCAACAACAAAACCACCGCTGCCGCCGACCTACAACCACCACCATCGTTGACCTCTGATCTCCAACCACCACAATCGAACAACATTCTCAGCAGCTATCTCCAACCACCACCATCAACAAAACCACCTCTGCCGCCGACCTACAACCACCACCATCGTTGACATCTGATCTCCAACCACCACCATCGTCAATCTCCAACATCCAACCACCACCATCGTCCATCTTCGACCCAAAACCACCACCCAGAAGCACCATCACCTAGAACGACCATCGCCGCCCCCACAGCACCTCTGGCCGCCGTCCTAACTGCAGTTGACCGGTTGATGACCGGTTGAACTGGTCAGAATACACACAATAACAAAAAAAATAAACTTTGATATACACAATAACAATTTTGGTAGTTGGATACACAAAATAGATTTTTGGGGATAGTTTAATACATTTCGGAGAACTATCCCCTAAAATTAAAATTAAAATTAAAATTAATATAAATATATATATATATATTTGTATCGAGAAAATACTATTGCATTGATTATGTACTTATTTACATAATTTATTAATATATAATAAAAATTAAAAATGAAATAAAACAGATTAATGATTAATACGAGATCTTTATAAAATTTTATAAAGTTAAAATTGATTAAATACGAAAAACCTATGAAAAAACAATTGTGTAGTTACGAGCCAGAACGCAAAACCTTACCAAAAACCTTTAATGAAAAACCTCACCACTGTGTGAAAAACCTCAAAGGGATGTTTTTGCTCTTTGAAAACCTTCCAAAAACTTCATAAAACGCTTCCAAAAACCACATTATGGTCTTAGGGTGATCGGTAATTAGTAAAAATCATAATTAATAAAAAGTACCCTTGCAAGAAAAATGAAAATGGTGGGTAACTGAGTATGAAAATTGCCTTCACTTTGCTAAATAAGATAAGTTAAAAATGTTCATTAGGTGTAATTTGTTTTTTAAAGGTTTGAAGTCTGATTTCATATTTTAAAAATTATGAGGTGGATAGTACATCTTTTAAAATTTTAGAGGACGATAAAATATTTTTAGATGCTTTTTTTAAATAAAACAAACAGTCTTAAGTCTGCATACCTCTTAATTTTCAATCTTAGAAGGTTTTAACATGTATTTTATAAATTAATTAAAAACACCCCCTCGGTGTCATCAATCATTTTGGTATGATTATGATTTACACGAGATCAATTAAATTCACAAATCAAACATAAATGAGTTAAAGAGGTGCAAAGTTTGCACTCACAAATGTTGTGTCTATCATCTGATATTGTTGGAAGGCGAGTGTAGAGAGGGTTGCGCCCCATTTTGGGGCATAACCCTTGACGGGTTTTTTGAATTCTCATAAGAGGTAAACTTAGAAAATTATGGTTTCGGGATGGTCTAGACGAATTTCAAAATGTTGGAACTTTCTTGAAATTGTTCATGAAATTATTAGAAAATTGACTAAGTCTGAAACTCTTGACTATGCAATCAAACGTGAAGCATTTGCATCTACACCTGTGGATTGTATGACCAGAATACAATTGTAACTGATATGCAATCTTGTCATTAACGGTTATAACCATTTTTAAGAAGACGTAACTGTTAATCTCCCATATAAACATGTAAACGAGAATTCGAGTGCATATAAGAACTGAATCTCACAACCTTGGAAAAAGAAAGTTTCTCTTGGATTATCATAGTGTTTATTTATTTTTTTTGAAAAGCAAAATTTTTATTACCACCAAAAGTCACAACCAAGAATACAAAGCCAACCACACACCAAACAACAGACAACAACCAAACCTAACTAAACAAGAAGCTGAAGAAGATCAAAAAGAACCAAAAACCTCCAGAAGTTAAGCACCTGGTGAAAAGAGCAGATGCAGCAGCCTCATAAAACCAAGGACAGCGAGGTGCAGTCCAACGCCGAAAACCGCCTCAATGGCCGCCCTTACCCAGCGAACTTAACCAACATTACCACGAGGTAACGCCACTCCACTTTTTACAGCCCGGTCGATATAGCTACACGACTTCTCTTGGGTTCGAAACCCACGAATTCCACTCGATACGAACGTTGCCGACTCTTCTCTCAATCCATTCAAAAGTCCTCCTTTGAAACTCAAAGAATTTATCCTCTAGCTTTCTTTTACAATTTTTAAACACAATGCATTCGGTGAGACCAAATGAGATAAATGACCATCCATACTACTTCTTCCCATAGCCGAGGATGTTATTTCCAGGGCAAGCACCATTTGCCTCATCTAATAAATTTGATAAAGAGTGTACGTTTTTTATATCTACGTTCCACCATCGAGCCATCGCCGCTCATACTCTTTGTACTTTCTCGCACCCAAATAGAGCGTGGTTCACCGATTCAACTTTCGAAGAGCATCGAGGACACAAAGAGGAGTCTAAATCCATATTACTAAGTACTTCTTGAGTGGGAAGACTTCCGTTCCTCGCTCTCCATACCATGATGGCAATTTTCTTCGGTACCACCTTCAACCACCTTGTTGTCGGAACTTGAATTGCGGCTGTCCTAGATTTCTCCTCAATCATCGTTCTTAGTTGCTTCATCGAAAACTCCCGTCTGACGATAGGAGCCATTTTACACCGTCGTTTTCATTTGAAGCGGGTCTCTAATCCTGCAGAAAATTCATAAGATTATTAAACTCTCCCAACTCCCTCTCTCTAAGATCACTTCGCCAACTCCAATTCCACAACCACCCTCTCCCTCTCGCACCCTCCTCTCCACCACCCTCACCTCTTTATTTGACTAAAGTTTCCAAAGCCGGTTAAATTTCTCGGCTAACGACTCCCTCGACAGCCACCTATCCGACCAAAAACTTGTTTCCCTACCACTCCTCACTTCCCACCCAAAAGATGTTAGAAAATTCAGCCCTAAATCCTCCAATTCGCCTCCTGTCTTTAAGATCCCACCCCATACCGAGTTTTTCTCAATCGTCCAACCCTCCTCACAACACTCCCCCCCTCGACCCCATATATACTTTTAATAATTCTCACCCAAAAAGCCTCTTTCTCACTCGCAAATTTCCACCGCCACTTCCCAAGGAGGCTTCTATTAGCCGCCTCCAAACTACCCACAACCCTCCTTGCTCAAAAGGTCTTACAACTCTATCCCATCTAGTCCAAGCCATACCTTTTCCACAACCCCGCCCATCCTTACGAAACCCCCTCCCCCCCCCCCCCCCCCCCCCCCGCGCAAAGAAACATGATCTCACTCTCTCCAAAATTAGTGTATTGGGAAATACAAATGATGTGTGCAGATGTATATAAAATCAAACACAAGTTTTAACCTCTAGCCTTATCCTTAACTACTGATCACACATTCACATGCAAACGTACCTGATCGGGTATAATATAATTTAGGTAAGTTCCATGTATCGTTCTTACCACTGGAACAGTTAAGCTAGATGTTTACTAAAGTGTTAATTAATTAATCTACAGAAAAATAATTGCCTTTTGATTTATAAGGAATGCAAACAATAACTAACTAATCCTAACCAAGAATCAGGAAAACTGATAACCAAACAACATTGGAAACGACTGTATTCATTATGATTAAATTATGATCCATTTTCATATGATTTGCCAAAAGACATAGATTTAATGGTTATTGTAAGAATTTAAGCATAAAGCACCCTAACATGAATTATCTGTGATTGTTAACCAGGTTGGTCTCCCGGCCCAAGTACAAGGATTAGAAATCTAGTACAATTCACCTTAATTATTGCCAAGTCGTGGGACCCTACTAACCAATATATTCTCAGTCCGAATAGATTTCTTACCACGTCACAAAAGCGAAAGGTAAGAGAGGTTTGATTAACCAAAAAAGAGTCTGCTTATTAATTAACAAACACACCCAGCCAATGAGTTCAAGTAGCCACAGTTAAAACAATAATTAGGAATTACAAGACAATCATTCAATAAACCACAAATCTAATTATGAAATTCAAAGCATAAATCAAAACATCTTTCAAAGTCACCAAACCATAATGTTACACAACGAAAATTAGTACATAGACATACTAGATAAAATCTACGACAAACCATGCTATAGACCGGCAGATTTGGCGTCGGATCTTCTCGAATCGTCTCCTCCGTGTTGATCATCGAGCCTCCATCTTCTTGGGTTAGAAACCCTAGATGGATTCCTTAATCTAACCTAACTTATTTGAGAGAGAATTGTAGAGTGAAAAGGTTGAATAAAACTGAATGGCCAAGGGCTTGTATTTATAAGAATCCCGACAGAGCCCTTTAGCGATCGCGAAGTACACTTGGCGACGTGAGATTGGCTGGTGGAAGCTTCTAGAATATTCTGGATCAGCTTAGGGATGAAGTCTTCTATTTTGGAATATTCTGGAATATTCTAGATCTTTTCTTTGGGAGGAAGCAACTGACTTGGAAGGGAAGAAAAGTCGCATGAAACTTTTAATTGGTATTTTCCATGTCTTCACAAAGTATCCACTTTTGACGTTTTTTTACCCTTTTTTCACTTTTTCGCACAACTGCCTCCAAAACCTGCAATATTACAAAACAAGTCTTTTAAGTAGCAATTATGTCCAAACTAGGCCCAAAACATAAATAAAAGTAAGGAATTAATGCAAGTGAAACATGTATAATGTTGGAGTTATCAACAAATTAATGTATTGGGAAATGAACTTTTCACAATCCAATAATATTACCCCATAGTTAGATCATCTCTAATTTTTCAACAATAAGATTATGAGTTATTCATCTAACAAGTAATCCTAAATCACCATGTTGTGGCATAAAGGTAGGTTCCTAATGGTAGCTCTTACCTGGGTTTGAGGCCAGGGGTATGCAATTGGTGGTCACTGAATGTCAATCCTAAGGGAGCATGTTTAGCTCTGTAAAAATTGCTAATGATGTAGTTTGGGTAAAACCTCGATGATCTTTCCAAAAAAATAGTAATCCGATAAAAGTTCACCCGGTTTATGTTTGATAAATGAACCATAATAATTCATATATACATGTCTTTCATTGTATGTCGTATTATAGGGTATATATGTGTTTTTTAAAAACAAAAATAAATCATTTCCCCCTATTTTTTTAACTGAACATGAGCAAAACATAACAAAAATTAGAGTCCAACAAAGTAAACAAAATAAATAAGCATTTTGATATTCTTTTTGCCATATACATTGTTATACTTTTTATTAATTCTTTATTATTTTCGATGATTTTCTTCATCGTTCTTAAATTCTTAGTGTTGGTTCAGATATAAACTATGGTTGGTATCATTTCAAATTAGGTTTTAACTCATATTAGATATAAAAATCATATAATTTTAGATGACCAATCATTTTAGAAACAATCAAGACTCGCTTCTTGTGCATTTCTAGTTGGAGATGTCTTTACAACGATCTTATTATAACTAGTGTTCTCATAACAACTAATAGAACAATTAGGACATATTTATTAGGAGTTTAACGTGCTTAAGTGGATTATCTCCAACCCGTCACTAAAAACACAAAATAATGATGTTTTGATTTCCAATGCTAAAACACAGAAAGAAAGTTAGAGGGCAAAAATATATCTCTATATATTTAGAGGCCAATAAAGTATGTCTCGAAAAACCCACCCAAGTTCGAATCTGGGATGAGCAACTACGGGCCCACTGAGTATTAATCCCAGGGGAGCATGCTTTAGCTCTCGGTAAAAATTACCAACGATGTAGTCTGGACAAACCCAGGTGAACTTTGTCTAAAAAAAATAAAAATAAAGTATGTCTCTGAAAATATAAACTATTATAATATCCAGTTGTTATGATTAAATTTATATATATCCGTATTCAAAAAGGTGTGTCATGGCGCGATATAGCGCAAGACGAGTATTTGCCGTTACGAAATGTCCTATAGCGTTTTTGTAAGAAGTGACTCAAACCATGGCGCCTCAAGGCATGCCATATCGGATTGTGACGAGCGTTTTTTGTAAGGCGTGACTCTTTTATCAAAAATTTAATTTTTGTTATTTTTTTAGCTTTTTTTTTGTGTCATTACATATTTAACTTTAGCTTTTGCACTTTTATAAATTTATCTAATCGCATCACCCATAATTTCACGAATTTATAAACGTTATGGTCTCACGATGTAAAATTACATTTGTAAGTTTTATTTTACATATTCAATCAAAAAATATTTTTATAATAATAATTTATATAAATTTTCTTTTTTTAATATGAATGTACATTTTTAATACCATTATTTGGTTAAATTATTTTATATAAAACATATATATGTGTGTGTATGTATAATTCTATATATAACATACAAACTTGCCGCCGTATATCACGCTTTGGCAAATTCCCCGTCCTTGCCATATCTTGTAAGCCTTAAAGCTTGACAGGTCAAGCAGCCACGTCGTGACTCACGCTTTCTTAAACCTTGATATTTATTGATTAAAAGGTTTAATACTAAGATGTTTATTGTTATTGTTAATGCAAAAAATTATCCCAAAGACATAATAACAATGTATCTTTAACAAATCGTGCAATAATAAGATAAAGATAAATAACAAGACACAAAAGATTTGGTAACGTGGAAAAAACACGCGGTCGACTATTTGATAGTCGATTGTGCACTATAATCGCCAAACATAGGCGATGTCTTTTAGTACAGGTGTTGAGCGTATTACAAGGTACGATACAAAGTTAGAAAGTAGCTTTGTCTAACTACCGATAATGTATGTCGCGTGTTAGAACAGGAAGTCGTGGGTGTTAGTCAATTGGCTAGACTATGTCCCGCCGAGTGGTTACCACATTCGTCGTCGTGCATATCGTGAAGAACGATCTGGAGTAGTGATGAACTTTAAGTTACCAAATGAGTGTTTGCCTAGTGGTAAGGCTTGGGCACTACATAGTGGTGAACCCGAGTTCGAGCCCTGGGGGACGCATTATGGAGGTACGGGGGCTTCGACCCGGGCTGCATGCTTTAGCAGTCGGGCTTCGGCCCAAAAATTGTCGAGGATTAGTCTGGTCCCAATGTGGTCTGGGATACCTCTCCCCCCCCCCCCCCCCAAAAAAAAAAAAAACTTTAAGTTAAAATCCGTTGATGACCGTCGATAAAGTTTGTCTCCTGTCATCACGTATATGAATGTTTTAGCCAAGACCTCCCTGGTTCAATCTTATCTTCCGATAGTCGGTCGTGTATTAAAAAACTTTGTATGTCACTCGACTAATCTTCTCCTTCATTGTAGACTTGCATGACATCGTTGTTCTTGATGGATAGTGTTGTTGGATGGATCATGTGGACGTTGTTGAATGAGACGGTCTCCAGCGATGGTTCTGTTTCGATGATGGTTGTGAGTATCCGGCGATGGTTCTGTGTCTCCGATGATGGTTTTGGGCCACCAACGATGGTTCTAGGTCTCCGACGTTGGTTTTAGGCCACCGACGAGGGTTCACTGGCTAATTAGGTAGCAAGTCATTTTGTAACACAATAGAAAAAAAATGTTTGATACATTAAATAACATTTTTGATAGATATATGCATAATAATTTTTTTGGTATAGTTTAATACATTTTGGAAAAGTATCCCCCTATAAAAATAACATTATTGATAATCTATTGAGTAACGTAGTAAAACAAGATATTACTTTTTTATTGTAAAATTGTCGTTAAAAAAATTATTGTAAAAATTCACTTGAGATATTTAAAAAAGTAATTTATTTTATGTTTGGCAAAAATAAGCTAGCTTATAAGCTAGTCTATTCAAACATGTATTGTAAGTTAGCTTTTGAAACGCTACTTTAAGTAGTTTTTTCAGTTATACGCTTATTAATATTAATTATTGAATTTAAAGATATTTTTTTGTTCGTTTTACATACTTATAATCTATTTTTTATCAAACATAATTTATTAATAAACTAATTTACGAATCAACAACTGGCTTATCAAGTAACTTAACGTATCCTTAATCGTATACTAAAAGGGTAGAAAAATTTATAAAGGAAAAAGGAATTATTTTGTTATTTAATCTATATGTACGTCGTCATATTGATGTGGATTCTGACAAAGAATTATTACATATAATATATTAATTTAAATTTTATTGCTATTTAAACTTTAATAATACGACAGTAATTCCAGTTTAAATATAGTGATCAGTTTACTATACATAGTCAGGGACACGTGGCTATTGATCGTAACGCAACTGAGTGACGCGTGGAACGATCACTGTCGTCCACGTACCAAAACGTCTTCGATTACTTTCGCCGCGTGTCGTACGTAATTGACGTCACTCACCGATCCACCGGAATCAATAATTCCAAAAATAGCCTTGATATGTTGGGGCCCACATTGAAAAACTAATTTACCATAATCGTCCATGGAATATATATGAATATGATAAATTCTACTTTTTTCTTTTGTTTTTGCAGTTTTGATCATTGTTTTTTTGAAATTTTAACATTGAATTTTCAGTATTTATAAATAATTTATCAGATAAACCATAATATTTGGATTTTTTGTATATCCATTGAGTTTACAAAATAATTGCATTTAACATATTTCAAAATATTATTATAAAAGTTAATATGAAACTTTTTAAAATACCAACTATTTCAATCGCGAAGTACCAGGTGCCTCGACAGAGTTCCTAATTTTCATGTTTGTAACATTCTAAATTACGAATATCTTTAATAGTTATGCTATAAATTTTTTATAAAATTAAATACTAAAAGTTAGAATATCTAAAAGAATATTCTATATTTTAACAATTTATTATTAACTGTATTATTAAAATACTTAATATGTATATATAAAATATTACTTTTTTCTAAAACACTTAATTTTATTATTTTATATAGATGAAAAATAATGGAAGTTAATTCTCTCTATTAAATTACAATCTAATTTCAAATCCAAAACCCTATCAAAACCCACAAACTAAGCGAAACCTTATTAATTTTAGTAAGTTTTATTTGAGAGAGTATATTTAATGGTCAAAGTTTTCTCTAAAATTTATGGTTACTCTATTTCATGGACAAAATTGACAAATAACATTCTGAGGGACAAATGTTGCATATTTGAATAAGTTCGAGGGGTGATTCTTGTAGTTCAATCATGCAGCCCCAAAATAGTAAAATTCCTGCCGAAAGCAAAAGCCGAACCTCCTCGAACGTCATGGATTATAGGGGGTAATAAGTGGGACCCATATATAATCCAAATGACATTTTCACCCTTTCCGTTTGAAGCGAAACGATGTCGTTTAACATCCACTTTTTTTGTGTACTCCAAAGTCCAAAAACTGCTTTAGTTAGTAGGAAATTACATCATTACCCTCCACTGTAGTCCAACCACTCAACAACCCAACAACAATGAGAAATGTTTTTACCAATTGACCATACTACCCAATACCCATCAAAAATATTTTCCACTATTACCCTTGTGAGTGAGAAATGTTGGTGGGTTTTATGAGGGTAGAAATGGTAAAGAAAAAGTCACGCATTTTTGGTTTTTGCTTTTGCAAGGCAGCCCATGCCACTAACGTGAGCCCGTTCGTTCAAATGGTCTTTTTCTCCGGGTCACGAGGGCCAACGAACCCACGACCTCTATAATCATCTTATCATTGTTATATCTTTTTAATTAATTACACACTACTAAAATGATAATTATTTTAAGAATAAATTGCAAATTTGGTCACTATGGTATGTGGTTTTTTGTTTTGGTCCTTGTGCAAATTTTATTGTAAGAAGATCTCCATAGTATGCAAAATAGCTTGGTTTTGGCCCCTTCTATTAATGGAAGTTAAATTTCATCTATTAACTTCTCCATGCGCTATGCAAATGAGGGCAAGATAATTATTTTATCTTTGAAATATAAGATAACGATGATATTAACGAAATAGGTTTTTTTACCCTTATAGACTCATATTTTAAAAATAGAACGACTACTTTATCCTACTTGAGCGAATGACAAGTTCCTCTTCTATTTATCTAATGTGATTGGTCAAATGTGCAAAGAGCAAGCATTCTCCATACGGTTTCGTAATTTTGCATGTAGGACGGGCTAGAGATGTTCTACTAACACAGATAAATATCTAACATCGTGGAGTGACGGCCCCATGTTGCTTCATTTGATTTGAAATGAACCTGAAAATACTCAACATATCTTTTTGGGGTGCCCGTTCACCAAGTTTTTGGAGGGGGGTTGGACCATGGGACCTTATTGATGGGACGATTAGGCAAGCTTTTCTTCACTATCCTTGATGCTTGCCCCACTTAGATGACATGTTCCTGATGATTTTATGGAGTATATGAAATTGCTGAAATAAAGCTTTGTAGAATAACACCCTAAACCCCTCGAGGATTAAAGTAAAATGCATGGATTTATAGGTGCTCGAATGATTGGCTAAAGATTACATCTTTAACGACTTCCTAATGAGTAGATTCTACTCTCCGCTTTAAGTAGACCATCGGAGTTACTAAAGTGTAACAGATATGACAACCATCTCCATAACCGGCATCATGCGAGTTTTGTTGCAATAGTATGGGATGGTCAAGGTTAGATCTAGGCAGCGTGAACCTTAATCATATAGGAACTAACGATGGTGATGACTGTAAGGAACTTGTGCTATCTGAAGCTATGCCATGGGTGGTTGACTTTGGGTTGCAATGGTAATCTTGGAATTGGATGCCAAGCATGTGGTCATTACTATAAACTTCTCCAGAGAAGATAACTCAAATTTTGGTGACGTTATCTCTCTGTACCACATGATCATTCTTTAAATGATTATTATTTCGTCAAGTTTATTAGGAGATAATTAAATGGGATTGCTTATGCTTTAGTGCATGAATATTGTTTATCGTTTTGTCTTATTACGTTCTTTGTAAAACATCTTAAATTTCGGTAAGTCAAATACCCTTAGAATTCTGAAATTAGTGAGATTAGTGTCGAATCTAAAGAATCCCAATACTACTAAGAACCTACGATCTTTCAGGATTGCAAAACAGATTAAAAGGGACATAAAAACAACATTTGCATGACTTGGGGCCACCATGTCACTATCGTGTGGCACTATAACGGAGGAGGATATAAGCCACAGTACACGTTTAGCGATAGTGTCGACGATTGTGACATCTGGTTGCTATCGCATGGCATTGTCGCAAGAAAGCCACAATGCACGATACGAGTATGGCTTCTATGCCAGCGAGAGTGACAAAATGTCACAATCGTAGGGCAAGGTAGCAGTTGGGATCGGTCCATTTGGTGAACATATTCATTTCATTGTACATTTATCTAATTTCGGGAGCAACTTAAAGGGGTGATTTTCTCTCAAAGGGTAGGTGTTCTACATCAATTTTCCTCCTCCTTCATATAATCTCCATAGCTACCACCTCATGGTTCATTTAGCGTGTTCCTATGGTTTCTAAGCTTGTAAGTGGAAGGATTCTAGCTTCAAGCTCTCATCATCTTCACCATAACATATTTAAGGGTTTCAAACTTTATACATGTCAAAACCTATATTTTAAACTTCTAAAGATCCTCTTGTTTGTATTTTCCCATTATGTTGATTTTCACCTAACTAATGATTTTGGAGATTTTGGGCTTTTCACCATTCTTTGCAATTGTAACATCCTGTTTTTTCTAAACTAATTGATGTTTTAGATTAGTTTTTTTGGTAATGTTATGTAGGATTTAATTAAAAAAATTAGATTAAATTAATTTTTGAGGTTAACTAAAATGGGGCTTTAAGGTTAGGAGAGTAAACCCGGTCCGGGTATATAAACCCCCACTTAATTAATCCTTCATAATTCACCTAAGAGAAAAGAGATTGAAACCCTAGCCCTCTTATCTCCTCTATCATTGATCATCGCCGCTGCCACCGTACACGCTGGAAACCGTTGTTGCTAGCGAATTCTCAGTTCCAAGGGAAGGTTCCGACCTCCTATTCATAGGATTTCATGACTCCAAGAGGTAACTATTCTTACTTTGAAGTCTAGGTAACTATTTTGTGGAATCACAATGTTATAATCGCAAGGAAAAGCCGCTATAAGATGCTAGATTCTCGTTAGAGACCAAAAACAAGTTAGATGACGCTAGTAAACAACCATTTAGGCGTATGGTGGCTTAGAAGTCGATTGGGGTTAGTTTAGGCTCGAGAAACTCGAAAAATCGCGTCGGTACGTAGTGGCAGCGCCTGACGCGACTTGTGACGCGAGCCAGATTGCGGTCAGGTCGCGCGAGCCTCCAAAGTGCGAAGGCACGGGGTAGGCCGTGACGCAGGTCGTGCGCACTACTGTTTCTTAGCTAGGGTGTGTCGCGGCGCGGGCCATGTCATGCCAGTACCTGCCCGTTGCCCGGTGATTTTTTGTTTGACGTGCTTTTCACCTAGGGTTTAGGCAACTATTATAGGGTTGTTCTAGAGTGTTTGTAGTATAATTTGAGAGGTTAGTACAGTCGTATCATTTTGTTTAAATCGGGTGTTCGGTCAGAGAATTGAGTCAGAGACTGTGTTTGTGGTTTCAGTCAGTGACTAGTGAGTCAGAGACTGTGTTTGTGATTTTAGAGACTCGGGTTTGGGCAACTATTGTAGGGTTGTTCTAGAGTGTTTGTAGTATAATTTGAGAGGTTAGTACAGTCGTATCATTTTGTTTAAATCTGGTGTTCGGTTAGAGAATTGAGTCATAGACTGTGTTTGTGGTTTCAGTCAGTGACCATTGAGTCAAAGACTATGTTTGTGATTTCAGAGACTCGGTGAAAACCCGACTCAGATTAACTCGGTCAAAACTCCGCCCAATTAGAACTCGACTCGACATACTTATGAGTCGAGTCAAGCTACCTGATACTCGGCTCATTTACACCCTTACTAGTGACTAGTGCAGATCAGGTGAGTTATACTTTGTGTATTTTTACATTGTATATGCATGTATGTTTGTATTTACCAGTTGACATGTGCAAGGGACAGCCTCGGTTTAAAGATATTTTAAATACTTTTGAAAAGTGGTGTTACAGCAAATGACGACGTATTTAACATTTAATATGTGAAATGACTTGTAATTGGCGTTTTTAAGGTTGAAATGGAAGAAAAGTGTTTAGGGCGCGTTTGGTTCGCTGGAATCCTTGGGAATCTGAGGGAATTGGAATCCAATTCCCAGGGATTCCCATGTTTGGTTGGCTTTTGAGGATGGAATTGGAATCTGCAGGAGGGAATGAAATCCCTCATATAAGGGATTTTAGAATCCTTCAGCATATGAAAGGATTTCAAATTCCATAGACTTGGGAATTTGACAGATTACCTTTTTACCCCTCAAATCATTAATACCTTATAAGCACATATAATATATATATATATATATATCAGTATTTAATTTATATATTATATATTATTTATTTATATATTATAATATATATATATATATATTATAATTTATATATATATATATAACCTATATACAATATTTAATATATAATATTATATATATACACGTATATATTAAATATTATTATAAATATATATATTTAATATATATAATATATATCTTTATATATATATTATATATTATAATTTTTATGAGGCTCATGCAAATTCCATAAGCTTTACTTAAGTAAAAAAAAAATAATCTCAACTGAATATAAGCATAGAAGATTATAAGGAAAATAGGAGGCAATTGAATAATCTTACATTATTAAATGAAAAATTAGATTTATATTTATTAATTGAGAATTAAAGATGATAAATAAAATATAAGGATTTTTCCTGAACGATAAAGATGTAATCAAAGGGGAAAATGTGTAAAATACTTCATTAATTAGTTACGTTTTATTTTTAAAGAAGAAAGAAAGAAGAAAAAACTAGCACGTGCAAGATGGGGTGACGTGGAACGTGTCATGAATTGAGCTCAGCTCTATAGGTATATTATTCCACCTCAAAAATTTATTCCTGGTTGTTTTCTACTTCTTTCCTATGCTATAGGACGATAAATATTAAGTTCATGATGGACGGGGTCAGTATGGGTGATCAAAAAGGCCCATGGCCTAGGTTGACGAGCCTTATTACGGATAATAAGATCGTTTTCATTTAGTCCCATGAAAATTATCATCATCAAATTCACCAAGGCTTGGCCTGATTTGGCTTATATATTAAATATTATTATTTATACAATATACATATGTATATATATAAATATTTAATTTATATAAATACTTAATTTATATATTATATATTTATTTATTATATATATTATAATTTATATATAACCTATATACAATATTTAATATTGTATATACATATACATATATATTATATATTTAGTTATTATATATATTATAATTTATATATAACCTATATACAATATTTAATATTATATATACATATACATATACATATATATTATATAAAATATATTAAATTTTATTATAAATTATATAAATAAAAAATTTATGTATTATATATTTATTTATATATATATAACCTATATACAATATATAATATTATATATACATACACATATATATTATATTAAATATTATTTTTAACCTTTGCTTTATATCTTCAATATCTAAATCAAGTCTTCGTAAATTTACTTGATAATTTAAGACGTTTTCGTTTGATTGATATGTTAATAATGGTATTCCTTTTTGGCTGTAATTTGATTTTTATCCCAAAATTGTAATGGATTCTCTGTATAACATTGTTTTTATATATTTATTTATATATATTATAATTTATATATATAACCTATATACAATATATAATATTATATATACATACACATATATATTATATTAAATATTATTATAAATTATATAATATATAATATATATTAATATAATTTATATTAATATTCATAAATGTGTATATTAAATGGAATATATATATATATATATAATATATTTTTACATATAACCTATAAAACAAACTAAAGTAAAACAAAAAAAAACAAAAAGTGGGTAATTCTGTCATTTTACATATCTGAATTCCAATTCCATTAGACATTTCTACCAACCAAACAGATTATGGAATTGGATTCCAATTCCATTTCCTGCCAACCAAACAGAATATGGAATTGGATTCCAATTCCTTCAGGATTCCAATTCCTCCAGGATTCCAATTCCTTCAAAAACATTCCAGCGAACCAAACGCCACCTTAGTGTTTAGGGTTTACGGTTTACATAGCCTACATCGTTGGCAATTTGATAATTAAGATATGATCGTCTAAGACTAAGCTAGGCCACAGGTTGCTAGTGCCAGGACTCGAACACGGGGTAGATGGGATATTCCACCACAACTCCTAGGTCTTTTATCACTACGTCATCACCCTTGTGGTTTATATGTTTGTAGCATGATTTTTTTTAAACATTATTGAGTATGTTCTTAGTAGCGTTAGGCTAACACTTTTTCTTAAAATGGCGTGTATAACAGGTCGAGAATAGATTTGGCGAACTTGAAAGTATAAGGAAAATATTTTTGAAAGGAAATAGCGACAATTGTCTAAAATCTAATTTGTTTAGTTTATTAGTAGGTTATCATTCATTTGTTCTCTTTTATTGTAAACGCTTTACTATATTACCTTGTGTTTTGGGTGATTACTTTATAGAATCATGACCATCTTTTTGTTTTATTTAGGTTTAAATTTACCCATATTTTTAAAGTGTCACATTTTGAAACATATTTTTAAAATAGATAAACTCTAACTCAAAAATCTATAAAATAAGTTAAACTTTGACCCTCTTTATATTGAATATATTAAATTGATTATATTATCAAAATATTTTATATATTCATTATTTGGGTAATCTTTATATTTCTAAAGTTAAAAAGTTTGTACTATTTCTATTTTTTTTTTTTTGCATTTAATAAAATCTTTAAAGAAATATTTAAACTAAAAAAACAGACCAAATTTGTAAATTCTTCATTGTATTTATAAAAATGTAAAAGTAAAATAAAATTTTAATAACTCATGACAGTACTTACATAATTAATAGAGTATATAATAAATACCCATGGTTTGTAGTTTTCCTTGATTTTCATTACCAGAAAACCTCATAGTATAAAAAATTGTTCAGTTTTGGTCCCTCTTATTAAAAAAGTTAAATTACATATGTTAACTTCTATACATTTCTTGATTATGAAAGTAAATTTGTCATTTTATCTTTAAAAATTGAGATGAAAATGCTATGTAATAAAAAGTGAGATGAAAATGCTATGTAATAAAATCAAACATTGTTATATACGTTTTCTATTCACATATCTTGTAAGGACTAAAACCAGAAAAACAACAAAATAAAAGGACCAAAATTGAAATTACTCTAACTATTTGATACAAAAAATACAAGATAAGTTAAAAAGAAGGAATATACTCAAAATATTCCATTAACTTTTAAAAAATTCCAATACAATCCCATTCCCAAACTCAAAACCTCACGACATTTCCAGGAATAAACATGGGCAAAATCGTCATTTCCCATTTCCGTAAGACGTGAAAACCTGTGGGTGCATCCCGGAACGACGATAACGGCCGTTACAAAAGCCTCAAACGGAAACGTGGATGGAAAATGCCACGTTCACATCCACGTAGGCAAAACTAGGTCCACGTCAGCAGGCTGAATAAACGACTTATTATATATAGAAAGCCCTTAACCCATGACTCCGTTTGTTTCTTACCCCAAAACCAAATTGAAACCCTCTTTTGAAAAAAAAAAGATTTTTCTCTCCGATCGTCGCCGTTGGCCGTTTCCGGCGATTTCTGGATTATAAAATTTGGAGATGATATCGCCGGAGATGGATATTCCGGCAGCCGTTGATCGTTTCTTCCGAAATTTAAGCTTAATTTTGTATAGGTGACGTAGCCTAAAAACCTAAACAGTAGTAGTAGCTGAAAACCCTACGCGAAAGCGAGCGTTACGTAGGAGAGATTAGAAGTTATTCCTTGATTAAAATTGAATAATTGTATTTTAATGGTAATCTATAAGATAAAAGGAATCGGTTTTTGTTAAGATTTAGGGGGGAATTTCTATAGATTAGTTGATGATGATGAGCGCTGTGTGTTTTACTATTTACAGCCTTTGGAATTCTCAATTTTCAATTTTGTTTTTCGATTTGTAGTTTGTGAGAACGTTTTTGAAGGTTTATTAGGGTTTTTAATTGAGATGCCGTTGACGATGAAGATACAACCGATCGATTCGACGACACCGGAATGTTTCGAGCCGGTGAAGATCGTGCCAGGCAAGTCTCGTTTGCGGCGTCTGTTCGACTTCTCGAGCTTTCTGAGAGGATCCAAGGATTGCGGTTCGGACGAATTCGAGCCGAGCTCGGTTTGTTTGGACAAAATGGTGCAGAGTTTTTTGGAAGAAAGCAACGAGAAGCATGTGGTGATAAACAAGTGTGGGAATGGCAATTGCAATAGCAATAGCAGTGATGGTTCGGAAGATGAGTTTGACTCGTTTAATTGTTTTGGTGGTAACTCTAACAACCACAATTCATCCACCGATGCATGTGATCCTCTTAAGGTGATCTTTTATTTTTTTTATCTTTCAATTTGTTTGTCAATTGTTAAACAAAATTAATGTCTGTTTGTTTGATTGATGTTTAGAGTTTGGTGGTTTGCGAAACGATTTCCGAAAGGAATTTGTTGGCGGATGCTGCTAAAGTTGTGGACAAGAACAAGATCTGTAAACGGAAAGATGAAATTAGTCGAAAGATCGTCTCCGATGGGCTTTTAGCTTCTGGATACGCTGTTTCCATCTGTAAATCTCGTTGGGAAAAAACCTCAACTTATCCAGCAGGTAACACACAAAATTTTCCCCAAATGGCTAGTTTAGTTCGTTTTTTTACATTAAATTTATGAAATTAATCTGTTCAAGATCATTTATGGCTCAAATCTTTGATTGTTTCCAATCAAAATTTGATAAAATTTATGGGGATTTGGGTTTGAATAGTTTTGGTTACTTTCATTATTTGTTTAATTTTGACATTAAATTTCTGAAATTAGTTTGCTCAAGAACATTTATGGCTCAAAATCTTTGACTGTTGAGAATGGGTTTCAATCAAATTTTGATAAAATTTATGGGATTTGTGTTTGAACCGTTTTCATTAATTTCATGATCCTTTTTGGTTCACAACTAATTTAGTCCATTCCTGAAATCACTTTCCTCAAGAACCTTTATGACTCAAACCTTTGATTGTTTTCAATGGATTTAAATCAATTTCTGATAAAATTTATGTGGATTTGGGTTTGAACAGGGGAATACGAGTATATCGATGCTGTAATCGAAGGGGATCGTTTGATAATCGACATCGACTTCAGATCAGAATTCGAGATAGCGAGATCAACCAAAAGCTACAAAGCTGTTCTTCAAATGCTCCCTCAAATCTTCGTGGGTAAAGCCGATCGTCTCCAGAAGATCATCAACATAGTTTCTGATGCTGCAAAACAAAGCTTGAAGAAAAAAGGAATGCCTTTGCCACCGTGGAGAAGAGCTGAATATGTTAAGGCCAAATGGCTATCTCCTTGCACTCGAATCGCCATCGCTCCTACAAATGATCATGATCATGATCATGATCAAACCCCCAATGAAATCCCAATCCAAATT
The DNA here is from genome assembly GCA_030169165.1 of Centaurea solstitialis. Taxonomy (NCBI): domain Eukaryota; kingdom Viridiplantae; phylum Streptophyta; class Magnoliopsida; order Asterales; family Asteraceae; genus Centaurea; species Centaurea solstitialis. The sequence continues at coordinate 73,770,213 of CM058040.1, forward strand.
TCAGACCCCAAAGACCAGAATTTGATCGAAGAATTCGAAGTCGTGGCAACCCCAGATGAAGATCCATCCATGGAAGCTTTGAAACCATGGCAGCCATTGGAGATCAAACCCAAGGTACTAAAAACTGGAGGTAAAGTCATCAGTGGTCTAGCTTCTGTGATTGAAGGCAAATGATATGAAGAGGTCCAATTAGTCGAAAACCCATTTCGATTTAGATCCAAATTTCATTCCCAAATGTGGTTCTTGATTTTCCATCTTTCAATCAAGAAAAATGGAACCCACATAAGAGAAATGATTTGGATGAAAATGGGGTAATTAGACTAAGAGGACCCTAAAAGTTTTTGGTATTTTGACTATTTTTCTTTTGCTTGTTTTTGGGTTTTTAGTATGTTCTGGTCTTTTTGGCACCAGTTAAGAAAAGGAGGAAAAAAAAGAAAAAAAAGAAAATATATATACTGAAGAAGATGAGATGGGTAGACTGAAGTCCCCTTGGTGTTTTTTTGGTGTAAGGGTCCATCTTTACTAACTACTTTTGATAATAATGATAAATAAATAAACAAATAAATTGAATATATTCCCCTGTGTTCTTCTCTTCAATTTGTTTATTTTTCTGTCAGATTTATGTATGAAAAGTGTTTCTGCTTGTGGGATTTTTGTTTTTCATGTTTTAAATGGATAGCGGCGTATCGACCTTAATCTTGGCGATCGATGCTAAACGGTCCTTTAGTGTGTTTATAAGTTTTTACAGGATTATATGCTTGTAATTGGAAATATATCTAATGTATCCGGAGGACGTGTATCTGTAAAGATGGTACTTGATGCTAGATCGACAAAGAAGTCTTTGTATCGATACTTGATCAACGTTGATGAGTTTTTTTGGTCTTTTTTGAGTCGCTTAGTGGAGATTGATGCTGCATTATGGATAAAATAGAGTTGGATTGATGGGGTAGGTGGGAAAAGGTTTGATCTTGATTTTGGGTTATTTGAATCTTGAAGGAATGGATAACAAAAAAGGGGTCCCCCATGTATTGAATATGTTGGTGATATTGAATAGAGATGGCTATATGCTAATATGAGGCTAGATGAGGGGTGTTATTCTTGAGGTCCACCATGCCCCTTACCTAATTGGGATAGATTATGCCCATCTACTAGTGGTTGGAACACCGTGTAAAACCAAAACAAATTCTAAAATAGAACGACCGAGATCCAATAAATTCTAAAATAGAATGACCGAGATCCGATGGAAACATATCTGACGTACACAGACCTGGCGTCCTAGGCAACATCTAACGGAAACAGATATGATGTACACAGACCTGGCGTCGTAGGCGAGATCTAATGAAAACAGATATGACAAACACAGACCTCGCATAGTAGGCGAGATCTAATGAGAACGGATATGACGTACACAGACTTGGCGTCCTAGGCGAGATCTAACGAAAACAGATATGATGTACACATACCTGACGTCCTAGGCGAGATCTAACGAAAATAGATATGACGTACACATACCTGACGTCCTAGGCGAGATCTAACGGAAACAGATATGACGTACACAAATATGGCATTCTAGTTGAGATCTGATATGAACAGATATGACGTACACAGACTTGGCGTTTGGGGTGGGATGTATATAGGGCTGACGTCTATCTTAAAAAGTAACATTGTTGTGTTTGTAAGCATACCATTTCTGAATCAGGGTTGCCTTTTAGTGAGAAGGGTAAGATGAGACTTTTACCTTTAGATCAATCCTAATTGAAGAGAAACACTAGATTGAACAACTAATAAGATATAACATGAACAACTCCTTTCTATAACCTAATTTATGGGTGGACATAAGATTTAAAGCGATCAATGGTCTAGATTTCTTCATACACTTCTCACCTTAACCCCTATTCTCATATGATCCTCCGTCTTCTGAATCAATTGTGTACTTTGGGGGATGTTGATAAACGTTTGTTACTCCCTTACCTATACATAGTCTTTGCACTGCTTTTACGAGGATGTGTAGGTAGATTTCTTGTGGTGCATACTCTGGTTTGATATTGTACATGTGAATGTTCACAAGGGTGCAAAGTTGTTTTTTGAAAATCACTTTTTGTCACATATCTCGTGTTTGTGGGTGGGCGAGTCGTTGTCTGAAGGTTTAGAAGTTGGCTAAACTATGGGTGGACGAGTCACCGTCTGATGGTTTTGAAATTTGCTACGCACGAAAGTTTTCTTTTTATGATCATGGATGTTTGGGTCAATGTGTACATACTTGTCCAATGCCAAGTGGTCTTGAAGAACAATCACAAAATCATGTAGTTTCGATGCGACTATGGGAAAATTGATGATTGTCGGGTACGGGTACGGGATCGAGATTCGCGATTCGGGGAGTTTAGCTGTTTAGGTGTACCCGATACGTAGGGCGTAGGTTCATTTCGGATCGCCAATTGGATCGCCACCGATCGAACTCGAAGTCCACGCCGATCGCCGACTGGGAACGTCGAGGAACGGCGACCGGGATCGCCGTCGTACCCGATTGGGAACGAAACCGATTAGTTCGCCATTCATGGGGTTTCAAGCGAATGAGTTTTATTGTTAGTTGAGCCAAAACTTCAAAAATTACATAGCAAAAAGCGGTTGCATCTTTTTATTCAAAGCAATATCCAATTATACTTTAAAATAAAAGAATATCCAATTCCACTTTAAAATAAAGGAAAGAAAAAGAAAAAGGGAAATCACATTATTTTACCCCTAACTCGATATAAAGTTTGGTGTTTCAATATTTATTTACATCAATTTCGGGCTCTTTATTTTTCTAATATAGTGGTTTTCTAAATCATATTTATGTTAACTAATATGGTTTAAGAATAATGAATTGGAAAAAGTTTTAAACAACAAACAATAGTAAAGACCTAATAAATAATGATATTATTGAATCTTTTTAAAAAAAATTGTAAATAGAAAATGTATTTTGAATATGCTACGTGCTAACATGGAAAATAAAATTTATGGTGGTTGAAGCTGGGTAATGAGAATAAAAATCACAGAAAATAAATATGAAAATAAATTTTTATTCGGAAAAACTTAGTCAATAATGAAATTTTGGACTTCGTAGGGAATTGGTCCACTACATTATAAAATATAGAACATGGATGGTAACGGGGCGGGGATTAATCCCGGTCGCTGTCCACGCTTAAAGAACCACGGGGATTTAAAAGGAGATCCCCGTCGAAATCGGGGAAAACTACGGGGAAACGGGTATCCCTGTTTAGTGTAAACGGTTAATTAAACGAGTTTCACCACGGGGATTTCCGTCACCTTTTAAACCTTTTCATGAATCCACGAGTCTCGGAAAACGATTTACTAAATTACATAACATTCTCGAATCCATTATCCAAACATATTTGAAAGGAAATTAAAGTTTTAAAGTCGAAATGCATCAAAAATATTAACAATTTAGCTATATATAATATATTGTTATCCAAAATATTAATAGTTGAAATACGAAACTATATATATGATCAAACATAAAACCATTTAGCTATATATAATATATTGTTTAAAGCTACATTATTTACTAACAATCATAAAATAAAAATAAATTTGGGGATGTATTCAGGTAATCGGGGTATATACAATGACGCAGGCGGAATGCGAGGAACGGATCGACAAGCGTCAAATCCAAAATAGGAAGAGAATTACAAGCGTAAAACTCAAGAAACAAGAGATAAATCTCTAAAAACTCACAAAGGAGAAATTATATTAAACTCAATAATCTGATTACAATTGAAAGCATTAATCCATATTTATATCCTAAACAAAAAGAAATAACTAGGGAAACTAAATAAACTAAATCTTCCCTAAAACTAATCTTAACTTGATGATTAAGAAAAACTAATAAAGGAAACTAAACAATAAGCTAAATAATAATTATAGATAAATAATAACCTAATTAAAACTAATTTAATAAAATACTTAAATAAGTTGATAAAGGCTATCGATTCGGGGCCGATCCGGTGATCTATCGGCTTGTTCGCGCCGCGAATAACTATCCTCGCGCCGCGAGAAGCGTGCTGATGCTTATTTTCTATTTTCTTTTGATCCCTTTTCTTCGGCTTCGGAAAGTCTCGTAAAATTCCTAATACAGTTCGAAACCGAGCTGTATCAGTCACCCCCACTTGAGAAGAACTCGACCTCGAGTTCACTTCAAGTTTGAGAGGATATGGCTGTGATGGCTCATGAGCGACAGGAACAACTTCTTGCGGTGGCTCGGCTACGATGGGAACGACTTCGCGTAGCGGCTTAGTCACGATGGAGATAAGTTCTGGCGGCGGCTCGGTCGCGATGACGATAACATCTCGTGGTGGTTCTGTCACGGCGGGAAAGATTTCCTCACCAGTTATCTCCGATGGGTCTTCTTTTTCCGGTAAGATCTCGGTCACTTTTTCCGGGATCAATGGTCGTTTACGGTTGAGAAGATAGGTCTCCCAAACAGCTTTGAAGTCGGTTTTGATGGCGGGAATCACGATCGGCTCGATAGGCGGTATTTCGATCGGATCTGAATGATGTCGATGTGACTTGGCTTGATAACGGGATGGCGGATTGACGAGACTGTCTCTTTTTGGTCGGACGTTGAGGAGACGAGTGAGGTTGTTGGTGAGGGTAGTGGTGTTGGCGTTCATGGCAGCGATGAGTTGATTAGCGAGGTCGTCATAGGCGGTATTGATAGTGGTATTGAGGGTCGTGGAAAAAGCCACGGTAACCTTCTCAATATCGGCTCGGTTGAGTCGTCGGGGTGGTGGCGATGCCATCGGAAGGAAAAGAGACAGCGATCTGGCTCTGATACCAACTGACGCAGGCGGAATGCGAGGAACGGATCGACAAGCGTCAAATCCAAAATAGGAAGAGAATTACAAGCGTAAAACTCAAGAAACAAGAGATAAATCTCTAAAAACTCACAAAGGAGAAATTATATTAAACTCAATAATCTGATTACAATTGAAAGCATTAATCCATATTTATATCCTAAACAAAAGAAATAACTAGGGAAACTAAATAAACTAAATCTTCCCTAAAACTAATCTTAACTTGATGATTAAGAAAAACTAATAAAAAAACTAAACAATAAGCTAAATAATAATTATAGATAAATAATAACCTAATTAAAACTAATTTAATAAAATACTTAAATAAGTTGATAAAGGCTATCGATTCGGGGCCGATCCGGTGATCTATCGGCTTGTTCGCGCCGCGAATAACTATCCTCGCGCCGCGAGAAGCGTGCTGATGCTTATTTTCTATTTTCTTTTGATCCTTTTTCTTCGGCTTCGGAAAGTCTCGTAAAATTCCTAATACAGTTCGAAACCGAGCTGTATCATACAAGGTTCCAAATAGCGTGAGGCGTGGCGTGGCGGCAAGGCCAAGCCTCAAGCCTTGGAAGCCACGGCGAGGTCACGGCGTTTTTCAAGGCGTGACTTATGGCGGCAAATCTCTATATTATATATAATATTATACACATTAACATGCGTTTTCCTACTATTATTCAATGAATAAGTTATAATAAACAGTTTAAAGTAAGTTATATATGATAAACTAACAAATAAGGCATTAAAAAGATAAGTTACATCAAAATATTGTGTTGCAAAAACCGTGCATTATCCCATGGCGTGCCTCAGGCATAACGTGGCGTGAGACACAAGCCTTAAGCCACGGCGTGCCATGGCGGCCGTTGCGGCGAGCTTTTTCGAACATTGGGTATATATTCGGGTATGTAATTGGGTACTCAGGGATATATTTGGGGATATAATCAGGTAATCGAGTAGGGGATTGGTCCCCCCGTCCCCGTCTATCGTCTCCGAACCCGGCCCATTTATTTCAGGTATCGGTTTTCTCCGTCAATTTTGATTTTTTTTTGCCATCCGTATTATAGAATCCTAAATAGTTTCTTTTATTATTATTCTTATTGATCACCGTATAATATCTCTAATCAAACACCCCGTAAAGGTGAATACTTGTCTTGTCAAACTTTATACCGAAAAGTATGTTTTAGTTTAGCGATGTTTGAGTTATGTGCAAGTTTCCGATGTTATTAAACATAAACATTTAAACCATTTAAAAACAGAGTTGTATATGAGTATTTACTATATAGTGTTATACGGGTTTAATCAACTAAGAAGTATATATCTTGTGATAATTATGAGAACTCTTATCTTAATATATTATTTCTTGTATTTTTTTCATCGAAGGGTATCATTTAATTTACTAATCACATTGTGTTTGCTTTATATGAACTTTTTAACATATAACTTCGGTTTCAAACTATTTTACGGTAACAAACTAGTTAAGCAGTTTACATAATGAAACAAATATTTGTGAACCAAACATAACATATATATGTGAATCAAACATACTTTAATACAAATATATATTAATTAATATGTTCAATCCTACTCATAGACAATGAAAATTTTCATATGAAATAGTAAACGATATAATACTTGTCACTCTCATTACAATTTCATTGATTTCCAAACAATAATATACATATATATATATATATATAATATGTACATATTGTTTTAATATAAAGAATGGTGTAAGGCCATGCGTACCGGATGCAGTCATGCAGGCTCCAGCTTAGGTGAGTGATTGGCTTCATCGGGTAGGTTGAAAGTTGAAATACTTGTCCGTCCGATGATGTGGAACCCGGAGGGTGAGGCCCTCCTCCCCACACCTGGGTGGTCTCTCTCTCTCTCTCTCTCTCTCTCTCTTATTTCTCCCTCATCTCTCTCCATCTTTCTCTCTCTAATGTATAAAATAAAAGAATTATAAAAATACGAAAAAGATTGAGTTAGTTTATGGTAGTAAGGGTAGTGGTACTCTATTTGAGGGTAAATTGGGTAGGAAAGAGAAAAATTGATATGATGTTGAGGTGGCATTAGGGTAACCAGGGTAATTTACCCTGGCGATGCTCATGGTCTAAAAGATGAAATATGGTAGCTTTAGCATTTCTCGTATAGCCTTGGTAGACACTAGGTTTGTAGAGTATTGGCATGCTTGTATAACTTGAATTTGTTTACCGTAGTGATTGTTTGGTTGGCTTCCAATAGGTCTTGTATGGATAAAGTTGTTTGTGTAGATTAATTTGTATATATAGATTATGAATGTTTTTGTTGGAGAAAACTTTTTCGTAGTTGAAAGAAGCATATTTTTTATGGGAGAAACAAGTTTGGACGAAAAAACTCGATTTTCTACATAAAGCTCTATAGAAGTTTATGAATAAAGTCATTTTCTACATTATTAAGCCATTTCCATAACAATCACGCATAGTTGATGAATAAGCTGCGAATATCGTTAAGCTTTTTAAACGGGTAACGAACGGATAGTTATTAAAACTAGGTTTGTAGAATACCAATATGGTTGTGTGACTTTGAATTTATTTTGTAGGGCACTAAGTACTTGAGGGTCACGTGCCACATGAATCCGGGGGTTACAACATCCCTTTAATCGGCTCTCAAAAGCATACTCACGTGCTATGCTTTTGTACTTTTAATAATATAAATCTTTAATAATAATAATAACGTGATCTTAATCCAAATACTTGTGTTTCTCTCGTGCCTAAACAACATATCTTTTCCTTAGATTACAATAATACACATATATTATATTTCTAAAAGTAATATCCAAAAGCAATATTATTTTATAAAGAAATCTTGACCTGATATAGTATTCGTTTCTCGACATAAAATTAATCTTAATTATATAATATGCTTGTAGGAAAATAGTTTCACCAAAAATAGAAAAAGCAAGAAATAAAGAGAGATGAGAACAAACCCACGTAATGAGTCGAGGCCCGTGTTAAACACGGTTTCCTTAAAACCGATTCGCCCACTACCGGTGCGTCGATTTCCCAGGATACAACGACTCGAAACAGAATCGAGTTCTGTCGGACTTCACTATGATGCCTGAATTTGAGAATATAAGTCTTGGTTTTTCACGTGTGTTTGTGTAACGCCCCAAAATCCTTAAGTTATTATTTTATATTGATTGGGTTATTATTATTGTGTTATTAATATTAGTTAATTAGAGTTTTAAGAAGTTGGATTTTAACTAGAAATTTAGCTTGTGGGCTTAGGATTAGGAGTGAGCTTGGCCTAGGAGAAGGGTCCGGCCCGGGTTTATAAATACCCCAACTCTCCTAATTAGTTCCTCCTAATTCCATTCTTTTACTTGGAGAGAAAGAAACAGAGAGAGAGAAACCGAGAGAGAGAAACCGAAAGAGAGAGTGAGAAAGATCGAACTAGAAGAGGTGATCGAGGGCTTGGATTCGTATTTCGATCACGTAAGGTATGGTTACTAATCTCGTTAATAATCGTTCCGGAATCTAGGGTTTTGATTGTTGATGTTTCGAGATTGTTTATGGTTGGGTTTTCGATGTAAATCGAATCTAGGAATAAGTATTGTTATGGTTTTGCTTTGAAATCGATTATAATGACTTTGGGGTTAAAATTCGAAATTGCTGTCAGGATTGCGCAGCCGTGGGAGATCGGCTCGTTCTCCCTCGTTAACCGTCGGATCGTCATGAAATTTGGACAGCGGCTTCACGACTCATTGTTCTTCAATCTGACCGGAGGGATCGAGCATCGGAGGCTCCAGTAAGGAGCAGCAACTAGTCGAAGTTGGCTGATTTTCCAGGAAAAGCGAATTCGGTAATTTGGATTATTAAGCGGTGTGTGCGATTCTCAAAGGCAAACGACGGAGAATCAAGTGTGGTTGTTAATCGATCACAAGGTAAGAATCTTAAGCATGTTGTTGGTTTAATTGAAGTGATTATCGAGTAATCGATAGGCTAGGGCTTAATGTTGTTTTTGAACCGTTAATTCGTTGCTAGAAGTCGTTTAATGTTGGTTTTTGGTATTGGAATGGATAGGGATATTATAGGATAGCAATGTGTGAATTTTAGGGGCAATTGGACTAGTCTAGGTACGTCTAAGACCCTTGTTTCGGTATCGAGTCTTCGTATTGATTTGATAGTAAGTAATGTGCTTTACGATTGAATTGTTTAGGTGAGTTAACTTGCTATCGTGAGGATACCGAGGAGTACCCTAAGCTGCTATAAGGTGAGTTACACTGTGCTTGTTTTATATTGTTTCGTGTGTATGTATGCATGATTTGGTTGAGTCACTTTTATAATTGTGAGTGGGTTTTACGTTCGTCGTATTATAGCTTGCTTATATGTATGTAAGTTGATGCGTTTGATGAGGCCGGATTGCGGGGCGATCCGAAGAGCGAGTAATCGCTAAGGCTGGGTCGTGGGACGATCCGAAGAGCGAGTAATCGCTAAGGCCGGGTTGCGGGATGACCCGAAGAGTGGGTAACCACTAGGGCCGGGTCGTGGGACGATCCGAAGAGTGGGTAACCACTAAGGCCGGACTGCGGGATGGTCCGAAGAGCGGGAAACCGTTAAGATGTGGATATGATGTGATTGGGATGTGTGATTGTGATGGCACCGATTGTGGTATGTGCCCGCGTGGCAGTATGAAATAGGCATAGTGCTAGCTCACTAAGCGTTTTCGCTTACCCTTTCGTTGTTTATTTTTTTTCAGGTTCTGGTTTAGAAGTGGATAAGGGCAAGGCCCCAGCTTGATTTTCCTGTGGATGACGGTTCTAGCGACACCTTGGCATTTATTTGTGGGTTTTTATTTTATATTTAAATGGGATTTTTTAGTTACTTATTTTTAGTTGGCATTTATTGAGCGGTTCGCCGTGAAAACGTATTTATTCGTAATAAATTTATTTATTAAATTCTTTTTATTTAAAACCTTTAAAAAAATCCCGTTTTTGAAAATTGGATGTTACAACTTGGTATCAGAGCCTAGGTTTAAGAGAATCAGCACACACGCTTGCGGGTGTGTGTGTGGTTGGACTTAAACTAGGAGATTTTGGGAAAAATAAAATGGTCAAGGGTCGGAACTGTCAACGGAATTTCAAGATGGGGGTGAGTAGCACTATCTGTATTTGTTTATTTTGTGCCATCAAAGTGATTATGTGTTAACGTTTGAATTGTGATTTTTGGCAACTCCTCTTGGAGTATGTTGGTAATTTATGTTTGTGGACTACCTACTTAGTCGATAGGATTGAGATTGATTTAGGATGGTATCAAACTCAAATGTAAACACCTCGAGAAGTCGGTAAGGGGTTACTGGGCATGTTCTTGTTTGATTGTTGTCTAGTGATCTTAAGCCGGTTATCGATTTGCGGTTGGTTATAGCAGTACGGGCCCAAATAATAGTACTACTATAAACACCGGTGTAGATTTGAATTTGATTAAATCTTGGGAATCTCAATTTGATTGACGACAGTTAGGGAACCGATGAATGCTTGAGCTGTAAATACAATTGGATGAGGTTATTTGTTGCTTATGATACTGCATGAGAATGACTATATGAGGTTTAAACATATGTGTTATGCACTTATATGTGTGGGTGGGGGCGTGATCTAGTCGTTAGGATTTCATGTGCACTAATGACTAGTGTTAAGTATTGCGTGAGCTTTAGCTATGATTAAAGGAGGGTGTGGTAAGACACTCTAGATGTGGATAGTGGAATGACCTCAAGTAGTATTGTTCCTAAATTACTTTGTTAAACATTTAGAAGGGTGACTTTAGGAGCACTCAACTGGTGAGAGTTGTTTAGACTGCTTATTTACACTCGGTGGATTATGAGCACCGGTACGGATTTCTTGTTTCTTCGTTACGTATATTCGTGTGCTAAATTTCCGTTGCGTTTATTTGATACGTGTACGGACTCCTTATGTTTTCATTCGTGTTATTCGATCTATTCGTTCGTGCTAAATGTGCTTGTTGATCAAGGTTATTGAGTGTTTCTATTAATTCAGTTGTTCGTTTGGTGGGACGTCTTCTTTCGAAATTTCATATAGAAACATGATTTTATAGTTATAAGTTGCTGGAAAATTTCTGAAAATTTTGTGTTGTTTGTAAAAATCATAACTAATTGCTCGTTTATCGGATTACTTCATACGATATATGTTTAGAAACCCCCAGCAGTGTACTACAAATTATTGTCACACAAACAACCTGTAATTTTTATACTAAAGTATCTAAAATCTGAGTTTTCCGAAACAACTCCTGTTTTAGACGAAAATAGCGCAACCGTTTTCAAAAATTCGCACAAGACTCGTTTTAAACCCGATTTAGTCCATTCTTGATTCGTTGGAATCCTAAGATGCTGATCTAAAACTTTCATTTTGATATGTTTTTCTAAAGCCTATTGTAGACATGTTAAACTGTTTGATCTCTAAACATGTTAAATGCTGAAAATCGTACGTCCCGATTTCTAAAAGCCGTGTTATAGTTTTCGTTCGGATTTGATTCTTGATAGGATTTTGAGGCATCCTGAGGTTTTGGAAAGAGTTGGTTTGGAGTCGGATTGCGCTATAGGTTAGTTAAACCTGTAGACCTGTAGAGTCAGTGTGGAGAGTAGTGGGCTCCTTAGAACACTCAGTTGGTTGACTATGATCCTAGAGCAGTACGGTTGAGAATACGTTAGTGCATGTCGTAGGGCATGGTTCTAGGTGAATATCTTGTTGGATATAGTTTTTGGTGGTCAATAGAGGGAGGGGGTTTTACCTAGAGACAGTAAGCCCAAACTCAAGGATAGATGTTTATGTTAAGGTTGGAGAGACACTCCAGCAGTTGTGGTTAGGTTAGACTCTTTAGTTGGAGAGAGAGATGTTGTCGGATGATAGACCTGAAGATCAAGACAGATCTAGCGGTTAGGAATCTGGAGGCCAAGGTCTGTAGCAGAGGCGGGACCGAAGACGCAGCTACGTTGACGTCGAAGCATTCCCAAATGCCCTGCCTAAGGGAAAGAAGGACTGGTGATTGTCTACGTGCTAAATACCAGGAGCGGAGGACGCTCCCTACGCCAATATGGGTTTTGAAGACAGTTGTTAATTCTTCTTGGAAGAATAGATAAGGATAAGAGGAGCTTGGAGTCGCGTTTGGATGGGTTAGCATCCTCGACTTGAGGTTATTCTAGGTGACTGCTTAGAGAGCAGTGTTTGTCGTTTATAGAGTTTATAGCCGAGAAAATCAAGGAGGCCAGTTGGTTCGTACCCAAGGCCCAAGTGGGGAGGGATAGTTGGTCGTGTACGGCGAAAGAGAGCGAACCAAGACGGCGTTCTATTCGGTCGCGTTGAGGAGACGGTACCTGTCGCGTGATTGCATGGGTTATTTAGCTTACGCCTTAAGCAATCAGTCGAGAGGAAGTATCGGTAGTCAGTGAACCTTCGGGCGTGCTTTCGGGAGATCTATCGGGATTCCGACCGGTAGACATGTTGAGATTAGGTTCGACTTGATGCTCGGATTAGCATCAGTTACGGGGACCCCAGTCGTTTAGCATCACTTGAGCTCTAAGAACTAGCGGGCTGCTTAAGCCTTCAGGGGAGAAAGGTTACCCGTTGAGTAGTTAGTTTCGGGGTTCGCCATCTAAGGGTCGTGGAGAAGAAGAACAGGGGTCATCGCATGGGTAGTGGTTAGCAAAAACTCACTCGGGTTATCACCGGGAGTAGGTATCCCTTACCTAAAAATGGTGACTTGTTGAGCAGCTTTCGGAAGCGGCTTAGTTTTGAGTTTGGTTCTTGTCGAGTTAGCACCAGCTGAGGTGAAGGAGGGACATCCACAAGGCATCGTTCAGAGTCAGATGCGGGATGTGAGTTCTTAGCGAGGCTTTCCGGCCTTGCTGCTGCCCAGCTACATTGGTGGTTTGATGAACCGGGTCTATAGGCAGACGCTTGATAGAACGGTGTTAGTTTTTCGAATGTTATTATAGGAAAGCGTGGAACGGATGCTCGTTCGTACGAAGTTGTTGATGTTACATATTTGAAGTTGGAGGAAGTTAGGTACAGGGGATTTGTGGAGGTCGAGTTGTGATCCAGACTAGTCTTACTTGACGCTTGTGTTTCCTACACTGGTGGTTACACTCGTAGGCTTCAAGGGTCGAGTGGGGACTGTCGGGATAAGGTGTTTGGGGTGCAGAACAGCAATCGGCATTCGAGATTTGCAGCAAAGTTGTGTGAGACGTTGATTTTGATGCCTTCCTGGGGCGTTAAGGAGATGATGGGCATTGCGATGCATCACTTTTTGGTTGGGTAGTGTTGTTACATAGATGTATAGGGATCGGAAGACCGATTACTGGTGGTTGGAAATGAAGCGCGATGCGGCCGATATGTAGAGTCGTGTTCAACCAGTCTGAAGGTCAGGGGCCGAGCATCAGAAACTTTAGGGCAAGATACAGATTCATAACACGTGACTCAGTTACGTAAGTGCCTCGGAAATTAAACAGCACATGTATTGTTGGATGAAATTAAGGTGGAGGAGAGCCTGAGCTACGTAGAAAGTCCGATAGCGGTGCTGAGGTTGCGGAATAAGAAGAGTAGTACTGAGAAGGTTCAGGGGCAACATAGAAAAGAATCTAAATGGATTCGGGAGCAGGAAGCTGAGATGCTGGAGAAGTACCGGGACTTTTCGCAGATTGATTTCGGGGACGAAATCCGTGTAAGTGGGGGAGAGTTGTAACGCCCCAAAATCCTTAAGTTATTATTTTATATTGATTGGGTTATTATTATTGTGTTATTAATATTAGTTAATTAGAGTTTTAAGAAGTTGGATTTTAACTAGAAATTTAGCTTGTGGGCTTAGGATTAGGAGTGGGCTTGGCCTAGGAGAAGGGTCCGGCCCGGGTTTATAAATACCCCAACTCTCCTAATTAGTTCCTCCTAATTCCATTCTTTTACTTGGAGAGAAAGAAACAGAGAGAGAGAAACCGAGAGAGAGAAACCGAAAGAGAGAGTGAGAAAGATCGAACTAGAAGAGGTGATCGAGGGCTTGGATTCGTATTTCGATCACGTAAGGTATGGTTACTAATCTCGTTAATAATCGTTCCGGAATCTAGGGTTTTGATTGTTGATGTTTCGAGATTGTTTATGGTTGGGTTTTCGATGTAAATCGAATCTAGGAATAAGTATTGTTATGGTTTTGCTTTGAAATCGATTATAATGACTTTGGGGTTAAAATTCGAAATTGCTGTCAGGATTGCGCAGCCGTGGGAGATCGGCTCGTTCTCCCTCGTTAACCGTCGGATCGTCATGAAATTTGGACAGCGGCTTCACAACTCATTGTTCTTCAATCTGACCGGAGGGATCGAGCATCGGAGGCTCCAGTAAGGAGCAGCAACTAGTCGAAGTTGGCTGATTTTCCAGGAAAAGCGAATTCGGTAATTTGGATTATTAAGCGGTGTGTGCGATTCTCAAAGGCAAACGACGGAGAATCAAGTGTGGTTGTTAATCGATCACAAGGTAAGAATCTTAAGCATGTTGTTGGTTTAATTGAAGTGATTATCGAGTAATCGATAGGCTAGGGCTTAATGTTGTTTTTGAACCGTTAATTCGTTGCTAGAAGTCGTTTAATGTTGGTTTTTGGTATTGGAATGGATAGGGATATTATAGGATAGCAATGTGTGAATTTTAGGGGCAATTGGACTAGTCTAGGTACGTCTAAGACCCTTGTTTCGGTATCGAGTCTTCGTATTGATTTGATAGTAAGTAATGTGCTTTACGATTGAATTGTTTAGGTGAGTTAACTTGCTATCGTGAGGATACCGAGGAGTACCCTAAGCTGCTATAAGGTGAGTTACACTGTGCTTGTTTTATATTGTTTCGTGTGTATGTATGCATGATTTGGTTGAGTCACTTTTATAATTGTGAGTGGGTTTTACGTTCGTCGTATTATAGCTTGCTTATATGTATGTAAGTTGATGCGTTTGATGAGGCCGGATTGCGGGGCGATCCGAAGAGCGAGTAATCGCTAAGGCTGGGTCGTGGGACGATCCGAAGAGCGAGTAATCGCTAAGGCCGGGTTGCGGGATGACCCGAAGAGTGGGTAACCACTAGGGCCGGGTCGTGGGACGATCCGAAGAGTGGGTAACCACTAAGGCCGGACTGCGGGATGGTCCGAAGAGCGGGAAACCGTTAAGATGTGGATATGATGTGATTGGGATGTGTGATTGTGATGGCACCGATTGTGGTATGTGCCCGCGTGGCAGTATGAAATAGGCATAGTGCTAGCTCACTAAGCGTTTTCGCTTACCCTTTCGTTGTTTATTTTTTTTCAGGTTCTGGTTTAGAAGTGGATAAGGGCAAGGCCCCAGCTTGATTTTCCTGTGGATGACGGTTCTAGCGACACCTTGGCATTTATTTGTGGGTTTTTATTTTATATTTAAATGGGATTTTTTAGTTACTTATTTTTAGTTGGCATTTATTGAGCGGTTCGCCGTGAAAACGTATTTATTCGTAATAAATTTATTTATTAAATTCTTTTTATTTAAAACCTTTAAAAAAATCCCGTTTTTGAAAATTGGATGTTACAACTTGGTATCAGAGCCTAGGTTTAAGAGAATCAGCACACACGCTTGCGGGTGTGTGTGTGGTTGGACTTAAACTAGGAGATTTTGGGAAAAATAAAATGGTCAAGGGTCGGAACTGTCAACGGAATTTCAAGATGGGGGTGAGTAGCACTATCTGTATTTGTTTATTTTGTGCCATCAAAGTGATTATGTGTTAACGTTTGAATTGTGATTTTTGGCAACTCCTCTTGGAGTATGTTGGTAATTTATGTTTGTGGACTACCTACTTAGTCGATAGGATTGAGATTGATTTAGGATGGTATCAAACTCAAATGTAAACACCTCGAGAAGTCGGTAAGGGGTTACTGGGCATGTTCTTGTTTGATTGTTGTCTAGTGATCTTAAGCCGGTTATCGATTTGCGGTTGGTTATAGCAGTACGGGCCCAAATAATAGTACTACTATAAACACCGGTGTAGATTTGAATTTGATTAAATCTTGGGAATCTCAATTTGATTGACGACAGTTAGGGAACCGATGAATGCTTGAGCTGTAAATACAATTGGATGAGGTTATTTGTTGCTTATGATACTGCATGAGAATGACTATATGAGGTTTAAACATATGTGTTATGCACTTATATGTGTGGGTGGGGGCGTGATCTAGTCGTTAGGATTTCATGTGCACTAATGACTAGTGTTAAGTATTGCGTGAGCTTTAGCTATGATTAAAGGAGGGTGTGGTAAGACACTCTAGATGTGGATAGTGGAATGACCTCAAGTAGTATTGTTCCTAAATTACTTTGTTAAACATTTAGAAGGGTGACTTTAGGAGCACTCAACTGGTGAGAGTTGTTTAGACTGCTTATTTACACTCGGTGGATTATGAGCACCGGTACGGATTTCTTGTTTCTTCGTTACGTATATTCGTGTGCTAAATTTCCGTTGCGTTTATTTGATACGTGTACGGACTCCTTATGTTTTCATTCGTGTTATTCGATCTATTCGTTCGTGCTAAATGTGCTTGTTGATCAAGGTTATTGAGTGTTTCTATTAATTCAGTTGTTCGTTTGGTGGGACGTCTTCTTTCGAAATTTCATATAGAAACATGATTTTATAGTTATAAGTTGCTGGAAAATTTCTGAAAATTTTGTGTTGTTTGTAAAAATCATAACTAATTGCTCGTTTATCGGATTACTTCATACGATATATGTTTAGAAACCCCCAGCAGTGTACTACAAATTATTGTCACACAAACAACCTGTAATTTTTATACTAAAGTATCTAAAATCTGAGTTTTCCGAAACAACTCCTGTTTTAGACGAAAATAGCGCAACCGTTTTCAAAAATTCGCACAAGACTCGTTTTAAACCCGATTTAGTCCATTCTTGATTCGTTGGAATCCTAAGATGCTGATCTAAAACTTTCATTTTGATATGTTTTTCTAAAGCCTATTGTAGACATGTTAAACTGTTTGATCTCTAAACATGTTAAATGCTGAAAATCGTACGTCCCGATTTCTAAAAGCCGTGTTATAGTTTTCGTTCGGATTTGATTCTTGATAGGATTTTGAGGCATCCTGAGGTTTTGGAAAGAGTTGGTTTGGAGTCGGATTGCGCTATAGGTTAGTTAAACCTGTAGACCTGTAGAGTCAGTGTGGAGAGTAGTGGGCTCCTTAGAACACTCAGTTGGTTGACTATGATCCTAGAGCAGTACGGTTGAGAATACGTTAGTGCATGTCGTAGGGCATGGTTCTAGGTGAATATCTTGTTGGATATAGTTTTTGGTGGTCAATAGAGGGAGGGGGTTTTACCTAGAGACAGTAAGCCCAAACTCAAGGATAGATGTTTATGTTAAGGTTGGAGAGACACTCCAGCAGTTGTGGTTAGGTTAGACTCTTTAGTTGGAGAGAGAGATGTTGTCGGATGATAGACCTGAAGATCAAGACAGATCTAGCGGTTAGGAATCTGGAGGCCAAGGTCTGTAGCAGAGGCGGGACCGAAGACGCAGCTACGTTGACGTCGAAGCATTCCCAAATGCCCTGCCTAAGGGAAAGAAGGACTGGTGATTGTCTACGTGCTAAATACCAGGAGCGGAGGACGCTCCCTACGCCAATATGGGTTTTGAAGACAGTTGTTAATTCTTCTTGGAAGAATAGATAAGGATAAGAGGAGCTTGGAGTCGCGTTTGGATGGGTTAGCATCCTCGACTTGAGGTTATTCTAGGTGACTGCTTAGAGAGCAGTGTTTGTCGTTTATAGAGTTTATAGCCGAGAAAATCAAGGAGGCCAGTTGGTTCGTACCCAAGGCCCAAGTGGGGAGGGATAGTTGGTCGTGTACGGCGAAAGAGAGCGAACCAAGACGGCGTTCTATTCGGTCGCGTTGAGGAGACGGTACCTGTCGCGTGATTGCATGGGTTATTTAGCTTACGCCTTAAGCAATCAGTCGAGAGGAAGTATCGTTAACCTTTGAACCTTCCCTTATGAAGCATGTCTAGTCTACTAGCAAATCAGTAGACGCGATGTCCTTGAACTGTTTTGCCATTTGTGTAAACATTAACATACTTCACACAAGATTCTTCCTGACATGATAAAGTCCTCATAGTCGTGTTCGTTATGGTCATGAACACTGCCTGGTTCAGAGAAAGCTTTAGGAATGTATCCCCAATAATTCCCTTCGAAGCGACCCCACTTCTCTTTCTCATAGGTGATTATCAGTAATCATTAAAAGCTTTGTGCTTATCCTCATTTTTCACTGTCTTAGAAGTTTACTAACTCCCCCCACAGTGACTCTCCACATTCATACAACTAGGTTGTCCTTTTGAACCCAGATCTTGGGATCTCCAGTCTTCTGGGTAAGGTTTCCTTTGCATGAATTATTAATTCAGGGCTTATGTCCCATTCATCTTAAGGACTTATAAACTAAATCTCTACTTAAACTTTTTGTAAGTGGATCCACAATGTTATCTTTTGACTTTACATAGTCAATCGAGATAACTCCAATAGAGATTAGTTGTCTTATCATATTGCGTCTAATGTAACTTCCCATTATACATTGTACTTTGAGCTCTGCCATTTTTCGATTGGCTATCACAGTGTATACAAATGACCGTTACCGGCTTAGGCCATTTGGGAACATCCTCCACAAACTGACGCAACTTCGCCACATTTATCTAGGGCGATAAACTCAGATTCCATCGTGGATCTGGCTATAATAGTTTTCTTGGACGATTTCCAAGATATAGTCGCACTTCCAAGTGTAAACACATATCCACTTGTAGATCTGGAATCTTTTATATCAGATATCCAATTTGCATCACTGTATCCTTTGATTACAGTTGGATATCTTCCATAGTGCAGTCCACACTCTCTTGTGTACCTTAATAATCTAGTAATACTCCTCCAATATTCAACACTCGCATTACTAGTGTATTTACTTATGCTAAGTCAAGTCTGGTACAACTCATGAGATACATCAGACTGTCTAGTATTCTTAAGTATTCCACTTTGTACAACACTATCCTCTCTTATTCTTGGATAGATGTTGACTAGTGTCACTAGGAGTTTTAGTTATACTTGTGTCTCCTTTATAAAATTTCTCAAGAATCTTGTCCACATAATGTGTTTGACTTAACACTAGACTATTTTGAGTTCTTGTGATCTTTATTCCAAGTATCACATATGATAAACCCATGTCTTTCATGTCAAACTTAGATTTCAACATATCCTTCGTGGACCTTATCATTTTGTCATCACCTCCGATGATAAGCATATGACATAACCGTAAGTGGTGTCATTCATATAAACACACTTATTTTAAAAACACTTTCCAACATGGATTGATCAATCTTTTGATGTCATTGCTTTGGAGCCTGTTTTAAGCCATATAAGGTATTAACAAGTTTACACACCTTGTTCTCTTTACCTTGGGCAACGAATATATCCTTCGTGGACCTTATCATTTTGTCATCACCTCCGATGATAAGCATATGACATAACCGTAAGTGGTGTCATTCATATAAACACACTTATTTTAAAAACACTTTCCAACATGGATTGATCAATCTTTTGATGTCATTGCTTTGGAGCCTGTTTTAAGCCATATAAGGTATTAACAAGTTTACACACCTTGTTCTCTTTACCTTGGGCAACGAATTCCTTAGGCTGCTCCATATAAATTTCTTCTAAATCTTCATTTAGAAGATCAATTTTCACATCCATTTGGTGCATTTGCAGATTTGCAATTCCCAACATAAAACTAACGGATGTTAATAATCTAGACTTTCCTTTTGTCTATATCCTTTGATGAAGATATCTATACATTATACCATTGTATAATGTTATGTCATCTAGTGACTTTTCCATCCCTTTTTCTAGTTTGTAAGTCTCTCCAAATGTGACCACAAACTATTCGGTTGCTTAGAGTCTTCAAACTCATACATGAATCATTTGCACAAATCTTGATTCAAATGATATGATTATCTACTCAATCTGTTTCGCATAAGTTGATACAACGAATGTATTTAAACATTTTCATTGAGTAATATCTTCTTCTATATCATGAATAGAGTTGCTAGCTATGCAATACGTTTAAGCTATAACAAGAACACACACATACGTTGATGAATTCACAAAAACATTGGCCAGATGTTCTTGTCAATGCATCATACATGAGTGTTATTGTCACCACCAAAGAGCTTAATCGCAACTATCTATAAGTGACAATCTAGGCATCCAAAACTCTAGGATCCTAGTTGTTCTATAAATATAGTCATACTCAATGATCACTCTATCATGACTATATTCTCTTTTTGATATATTTAGCTTAGGTTATACACAAAGTTTTAACCTTTACTTTCATTGCTAATATTTCATCAAACTTATATGATGATTTAGATCCAAACTTATTGGATTCGTCTATCAATTGATATCATGGCGTTCTATTACCAATCATGATTAATTCGTTATAAACTCACAATTAAACGAATTAAAATTGTAATTATTAATTCATAATTGACAAACAATTACATGAATTAAAACCGAATGGTTAATTCGTAATTAAACGACTTATAATCGAAATGGTTAATTCATAATTGACAAACAATTATTGAATTAAATCCAAAATATACATAAGTATATAAACACATTCAGGGAAACTATTATTTACTCAACCCCTTTCGGTAGCTCTACTCGAACACAACCAGGAAAGACGGTGAGGGTGGTATGCTCAAAAGCATTTAAAAACACGACCTCATTAGAATAGAAAACAATCCGCCTATATCTTTCCTAGACATTGTATCCAAATAGGTGAGCCTATTTGGAGTTGATTCATAATTTTTCCAACTTAAATGCGTAATTAAACGAATTATTATCGAAACATTTAATTCATTATTGACAAACAATTATATGAATTAAAACTGAAATTTTAACCATGTAATTAATTCGTAACCGACAAACAGTTAAACGAATTAAAAACAAAATTCGAATTTAACGTAATTAATTCGTAACCAACAAACAGTTAAATGAATTAAAATCAAAATTCGTAACTGTCGTAATTAATTCGTAACCGACAAACAATTAAACGAATTAATTATCACATTTTTTTTTTCAAATGTAAGGTACCCCCACATTTCAAGGTACTCAACCTTTCTTATTTCCATAGAATAAAATTCTATAAGATTGTCATTATAATTTGACTTACTAAAGATGCATAGTCAAAATATATTTACTCATCAAAATATCATTGATCGGCTATCATATTAATTGGGATTTAAACCTATATTAAAAACTCACTTTAATATCAAGAAAATATTGACATGAGATCAAAATTTGTCCAAATTTTGGTTACATTAAAATAGATAAACTATTTTATTTTCTTGCAAAACCAAAATCCCATCATATAACAAATGGAGTTTATGTATACCAAGTTTTCACTTTATTTTAAAAACTCCATATCAAGACTTTTGTTCTTGAGAATTAATCCGTACATCTCATCGTGGATGCATCCTTTGTCCAAGACACCAATTGTCCTAACAATTAAAGCCCCTCCCTCAATATGGAGTGCCAAAAATATCCATCTTTAACCAATTTGCTTGTGGATATAAATTGTTAGAAACAACATTCTTTCATTAATCTTGTAGAAATCATTGTTCTACTTTTCCAAATTTCATCATTTTAAGCACCCTTCATTAATGAGTACCACATATCTCATTTGGAACCACTCACATGGCATTTGGTTCCGAAAACCAAACATCATCCCCTTCGCGGGGATATTCTAATTTTAAGACCGGTGTTACCCATTTTGCTTCCCACTAAAGAAAACAATGCACCATTTTGTTTCCCACAAAAGAAAACAATGCACCATTTTGTTTCCCACAAAAGAAAACAATGCACACTTATATTTATAAAAGTTTCACTCTTATAAACATCAAGGAGGTTATGAACTAACCTTTGCACTCAAAACAAGATATTGCATTTTATAAATGAACTTCTTCCATTTATAAATTTTGTGCATAAATAAGCAAAGAGTTGCTTAAATATTGTGCACTAACAATTTTAACATATGCAAACATATTGCAAATCCAACAATTGTTTTAGGCACTATAGATGTATTTTTCTCGAAACACATCATACAAGTAAATATTCGGAATGTTTCTATTCATATTTCACAATCTCAAATTTTGCCAAAAACAACATAAATTCGTTGTTTCAAACGATAACAAAATATAAGAGAAACAAACATATCATTTCTTTTCTTGGTTTTTAGAAGAAGAAATCAATGAAGGTTGATATATACAAACTCATCTTCTACAATAATCAAAGCAAAAAGTTTTATTTTTCAAAAATAACACTTGCTCTTGCCCATTTTCACTTAGAAAAACAAAAGTAACAAAAGGTTACCAACCGATTGGTGAAACAAAGAAATATCGAAATCGGTTTTAAGATTGTAGGAAAATAGTTTCACCAAAAATAGAAAAAGCAAGAAATAAAGAGAGATGGGAACAAACCCACGTAATGAGTCGAGGCCCGTGTTAAACACGGTTTCCTTAAAACCGATTCGCCCACTACCAGTGCGTCGATTTCCCAGGATACAACGACTCGAAACAGAATCGAGTTCTGTCGGACTTCACTATGATGCCTGAATTTGAGAATATAAGTCTTGGTTTTTCACGTGTGTTTGGCTTTCTATGAAGTTACTTTTCCATATGTGTGTCTCTCTCATATTTTAGCATATCTCTCTCTTTAGAACTCAATCTTTGAGTACTATATATATGCATAACACATATGTAACTCATAGAAGGTTTAAAAGCCAACAATAATGACCCATTATTTCTATGGTTATAACCTCCATTTTTTAAAGCCAACATAATGGAGCATTATTTCATTGTTTTATAACCTCCATCTTAATTTCCATTCAAAAATTCAAACTAATATTAATATTATAAATTTAAACTAAATTAATATTAATATTAATTTTTCCAACAATGCTTAGGCGGACACATTTTGTGTTTATTAGGTAGAATTATTTGAATAACTCAACCAAATGCTTATAGTTTGAAAAATCTAGACATAAATCCTGCATCAGTTGGGTTGGCCAGATTGAAATTTTAGTACTTACAAAATATTTACATACGTTTGTTACCTTGAATATAAGGTTTTACCTGCTCGCTCATACTTCATTTATTCGCCATCAATTAGCTGATGTAATTTATTCGTCTTCTTCAGACTATATTCAATTGTTTTTCTTAATTTAGATATACGTTGATCACATTTACAACATATATATATATATATATATATATATAGAAAACCAAATGTATAAGCTATATGAAGATGTAGAAGAGATTCAAAGTGTATGTATATGAAAAAGTAATAGTCTTACAATATAGTATATCATCTTAGTAAAGAACATAGAAAATCGTATTAAATGCGAATAAAATAAGGGTATAAGGTTATTAGGCCATCCACACAAAGCTTCAAAATGACATTGCAACATAGGAAAAATTACTTGCAAAAATTTGCAAGTCTTACAAAACTTGGAACTTCTTGCAAATCATAAAGGTGAAGCTCTTTCATAATTGTTTTTTTTTTCATTTAATTAAACAAAAAACTAATTTTGTTATTAATATAAAAACTAAATCAACTTTTTACATTTAAAACCTAGAACTGATATTTATATTTTTCTTTTCCGTCTTTTGTTTATTTATAAAAAAAGCTTATTATTTATATAAATAATACGTTATATCATAATTAATGATATATTATTTATATTATTATTAGCTATGTATATATTATTTATATTATAATTAATCAATTATTTATATTATAAATAAATCATATTTAGTATTTTTGTGATACTATAAATTGTTAAAATATAAAATATAAATAAATTGATGGAAACTACTTTAGAAATGAGTGTGAAAGACGAGTGGCATTACATTGATGTAGAGATTTATTGCAAGGTTGATGTGACACATTAAAAAGATGAGTTGACATTGAATTAATGTAGATGATCTTAGGATGGTCTTGGTTCAGATGACTCTAATCTAACTCCAACACAACACTTATGATTTGAAAATTTTACAACTCGATTGAGCATCATGTGACTTGGGGTTATGTTAATCAAATTCACGATGGTTGGGGTTTTGTCCAATCTTATTCTTAGATGAAAATGCTAAGATAACTAATGTTATGGTTATACTTTTCACAATTATTTTAACTAGCTATATTATACAAATAGAGATAAATATATTCTACATTTTGTAAAAGACAATAATTTGTTAAACTGTCTAAGTTCACAAATAAATGGTGTGCATGCTCTTGAAGTATTTAGACACATTTACATCTTTGTTTCCTATACTTACAGACTATGTTTAGAAACTTTTTTTAACAACTGACCAATCCTTGAGTTGATGTGGATACTTGTGAAGACAATGATTCTTTTCGAAACTTGAGAGAAAAAATGACTAATAGATGAATTTGGTATCGTAAAAACATTTCTAGCAACTTCTCTAAAATAGAAAAGAATGAGTTTTGTTTTCTAAAATACTCTAACAACTTTTCTATTATGTTGTTTCAAATAGAAAAAACACGAAGAAAACTCTAAATATAAAGAAAAATACAATGACACCTGCCATCATGACCACCATAATAGCTCCATCCCTAGTTTGAGTTTTTATTTTTGCAACACCTTCTAGATTGGGGTTTTGAATTCTTGGTTTTTATTGTTGCCATTCAAGATTTTTTTCTCTATTTTGTCATGTTCAATTTTGTGTTATCAAACGTTAAAGAACTGTTTTGTTTTATTTTATTTATCTAGATACCAAATCCACCTAAACGAGAAGATGGAAATATTAGACTATTGATTGTTTAAATTTTCTAATTTTTTTATTAAAATATTAATTATATTTTATATTTTATATTTCAATATTATAAGTAATGATACATGTCGTGGAATTTTTTTTGGCTTTTTATTCTTTAATTCGAAAAAATATATAGAAAAAATATTAGATATATTATTTTATCAAATTATATAGATATACTATATATATAAGATTCTTATTTAGTTTTTGTCCAAAAAAACTGAATTCTTAGTATTACAATATTTAAAGCCCTTAGTACTACTATGTAATGCACAAAGTTGGAAACTGGAATCCTTTGTACCACCCACGTCCTCAATTTCAATTAGTATTTCAATTCATAACTTACACTCTATATCCCTAAAGTTACTTAATTAAATTACTTTTACCCCCTTATTTTTTCATTTTTCATTTTACACCCTTATTATATTAACATAAATAATGTAAATTACGAAAAATGTATTAAAACTTTTATTTTTATATTTACAAATTATACCATTATAATCGTCTCGAAAATATCTCCAAAATGAGTCCAATATCGAATATTTTTAGATTTTAATCATATTATTAAATATTAAAAATACATATTAATTACTTTGTTTATATATTTTTACATTAAAAGTTAAATTGTTTATAAATTTAGAGGTTAGAGTTAATACCCTTATGATTAGTCATTTAGTTAATTATGAATCTCCTATTTTTTCATGTTTCATTTTAATCTTTATCATATTAAGATAAATAATCATATATGAACAAAAATATGTTAAGGAAAATCTTAAATGTTACTTTTTTGCATGAGTCAAAAGATGATAATCAATT
Organism: Centaurea solstitialis; assembly: GCA_030169165.1. Lineage (NCBI taxonomy): Eukaryota > Viridiplantae > Streptophyta > Magnoliopsida > Asterales > Asteraceae > Centaurea > Centaurea solstitialis. The sequence goes on from CM058040.1 coordinate 73,795,797, forward strand.
ATCCCTCTTCGTTATAGAACTTTCAATGTTTCGTGCAGCATCGCGCACGGGTAATTTCTAGTATTATATATATATATAATAATAATTATCAGGAACTAAAAAACACGGTTCATTCTACAGTGCTCAACAACTTTTGCATAATTACATTTTAGCCCTTCAATTTATAATAATTATTTATTTTATACCTTTTAGTTTTCAATATTTTATTTTACGTTTTAGCCATATATTGTATAGTGGCTTAAATATGTTTTAAAAATACGTTTAAAATTTAACAAATTGCGACATTATAACCGTATCGTCGATATGTTCGAAATGAGTCAAATATTTAATATTTTTTGATGTAATTATTATACTATATAACATTTTAAAAGAAATATGAATAGTCAACTATTAGCACAAGGTACAATTTTAGTCTATGTGATTTGATATTTATGAAACTTTTCGTTTGTAATATTTAAAAACTGTTTTTTCATTCTTATGGTTTTTATTTTCATTAAATTTTCATTCATCTATCTAACTTTGTTAAATTATGTGGTTAACTTATCCAAAAAATGTTTAATTAAATTATATATTTGGTACTTATAGGTTAAAAATTTTTAAAATTAATTTTTTTCATTTATTTTAAATAACCCCCACACACATTATCTACATGCTAACAGCCACATAAAATAGACATTGGCTGCACCATATACATCTTTTTAATTGTAGGCATATAGCTAAATAGACAACACAATGCATGGAGTCCATCATACTAACCTTTCGTATGGCAACATATGTACAAACTATAAACTTTATGTTTCATATAATTTCATCTTACTACCTATGAAAATATCTATCACACTTTATAACCCAACATAAAACTTGGATTTTTAATAACTAGTTTTCTTATATAGAAAAGGGAAGGTTTTACGCGGAGAATCTATGGTGTTAAAAGTGAGTATTTGAATAATAATTCATCTTATCTTCCGATGCCATTGGTCAAACTCGTCAGGCGTCGGTTTCCAAGTCGCCATTTTTGTCTTTTTAATTTTGTTACCTTTTCATTTATGATTTTAAATACAATAGCCTGTTTTTTTTTCTTTATTTTTATTATTAACATATTCTGTAATTTAAAATACCCACATATATTATGTATGTATATGTATATATCACGTGAAAAAGAAAAAAAAAAGTATGATTAGAACGTATAATAAGTTCTTTAATGTTCCTTGTGCTTTATAACATGGTAGAAAAATAAGGTTTTTCCCAATGTGTTTTAATGCATGATTTTTAAATAGCTATAGACAAATTAGAATTTTTTTCCCACTTTTTTTAATGAAAAAATGCTTAAGAGCCCAAAGGCCTTACAATTATCATTTCTAAAATATGTATCTACCATTAGAACTAGAGGTGTGTATGGTCGGGTTTGACATGTTTAAGTATAAAATCTCGGTTAAACCGGTACCTTTAGTTTGATAATTTTTCAAACCAAACCGGCCAATTTATTATGTCAAACCAAACCAAACCAATATAAACCAGTTTGGTTTGGCCGATTTGACAGTTTAACTCGCTTTTATCATAATTCAAAAAGTGCATAGCAATAACCTAATAAGAAAAGTAAAAAACTATTAAATTTAAGAGCATAACTTAAGTTTGTCGCAAAAGAAAAACCAAATCCAAAATTTCACAAAAGAAAATATTTGAACTCCATAAAAGAAAAACTTCAATATCTAAAATATCAAAATTCTTCTTCTTTCACATTTTCAATTAGTTTGGACTTATTACTCTTATCAATATATATATATATATATATATAGCCAATGGTTATTATACAACCCTTAAAAGGTTACAACCCGTACAACCTTCATCTAAATCAATATATATATATATATATATATATATATATATATGGCGAAGTTCATTTGTAAACCCAAAAAGACGTGTAAACCTTGTAAACTCATGGTTGCATACGTAAATCAATAAAAAAGAGGGTTCATTTGTAAACCAATAACAGGGTATAACCGTGTAAACCTATCCATAGTAACGGTTTATAAAAAAGGCAAACCACCGGCCTGAATAATGATCCCTAAACCGGCCAAATCGACAAAACTAGTTTGGTTCGGCCGATTTATCTGATTTCGACCAAACCATGCACACCGCTAATTATAACCCCAAAACAGAGATCACCAACGTCGGTCTCTATTTTAGAAGTAAAAAAAGTTGGGATCTGTTTTCTAATTATATTATAATGTAATAGTATGATGATAAATAAATATATTATTTCTTTCTAATTACTACTACCTTCGTCCTATAATTATTGTCCAGTTTTGACTTTTGAAAGTCTTTCTTTGTCGACTTTAACCTTAAATATTTTTGTTTATGTTATATAATACTTGATGAAAGTTATACCAATGGAAATACATTAAAATCACAACCCATTCATATATTTTGCATCAAGTATTATATAATACAAATAAAAATATTTAAGGTCAAAGTCGAAAAAGAAAGACTTTCAAAAGTCAAAATTGGACAATAATTTTGGGACGGTGGGAGTATAATATTAAAGATATATTTAGTTTGTGTAGATGTTGAATTTTAATTTTGTATAAACCCTCATTTTTGTTTTTAGTGGGTTTAGTGGTTTAAATGTTTTATTTTAGTAGTTGGGTTGAAGATGGTCTAAAAGAACCAAACTTGATACCAAATATATAGATAGTGTGTTGTTGAAATAAGAAGGTTAGATATCGTTAGAATGTAAGAATAAACACCCTTATATAATTAATTAAAGAATTGAATTTTGTATGCTATGTGAACATATGGATGATTTGTAAGGTTAGTTTACAAATTCATTTGTAAATAGATTTTACGGATCTTTTTTGAACCGCAAATGGAATTTTGGAGCTAGCTCGTTTCACATATGAATATGTCTTCTCACTTTATCACAATATTTAATTTGTTATTTTAATCAATCCCTATTTACATAACCATTATATTAAATATGTAGATTATTATGTATTCCTTCTTTTGTAACCGTAGATGTCTAAATGGTTTGTGCGTACATTGACTAATCTCATTCGTACTGATATATAACAATTAAGAAATCACTAATGTCCTCAAACAGATTCAAACTAACATCTACGAAAAAGCTAGACAGTTGAACTAATCTTGAAAGTTAAAATACATAATTTACAGTTATCTTTAAATAACAAGTTTTCTATGGAAATTTCTCATATATTTCTTCAAAACAAGTTATTTTAAGTCTAAAAAGGTATTGGGTATCATATTATCATAGTAATATTAATATAAATACCCTAATGCATAGGGTACAACAAGAATGCATGTGATACAAGTAATGCTCGAAAAAGGACATCCAAATAATCTCAAAATTCATTTATGGTGAAAAGAAAAAGAACCAAAATTTAAAGAAGATGTCTCAACAACAAAAGTTGTGAAGAAAATAAATAAAATAAAAATAATGATGACTTTGAAGAGAAAAATAGAAAAAGAAGAATGGAGATGTTATGCTTTCTTTATTAGTTGGGTAAGGAATCATTTTTCAAATATTGCCCCTTTACCAAACTTCTTTACTAACAAGTTACCTTCCAAATTATATAAGAAAAGAAAAAAAACACTTCACTTTATTCAATATGATTTGAACTAAAATGTTCATTATCATATGCTTTAATGCTTATGAAAAAAAATGTTTATTTAAAATGTTATCTTACTAGCAAAGTAGCAATAAAGTTTAGGCTTAGGGTTCGTTATATGTCACTGGCTTCTAAGGACATCGGAGTTTTTCTTGATTATAACCATTTGGATACAACGCACTAGTAAAGCTTAGATGATGTAGTGAAAATTCTATTTTTCCCGTGTTCGAATCTAGGCACTGGCTCCACAAAATTCATGATTGTCTGGTGATTAGTCGGTGAATATAAGCTGATTCGAAAATCCACAGGTATCTAAAGAAATTGTGATTGTTTTTCAAGGCCCTATGAAATTAGTTGAATGCATGAAAAATGCACATAAGATTAACCAATTTTTTTAAACTTCTCATGTACGAAACAGTAAGATAAGTCATAGCATCATGTCAACATTTATATAGTTAAATGATTGATAATTACTGATTTAAATAAAAACTCTAAATGTTGTAAAAAAGGAAGTTCAAAGAAATATTTATATATAAACTTATTATTAAGGCTCTAGAAGATCTAATTAAATATGTATATATGAATTGACATTAGAGATAATTCAAATTTTTTATTTATTCATTTTCACATTATTTTTTTTAAATTCATATTTAATATTATTTCATTTTTTTAGTCTTCTTACGATGGTTAACTACTTTTTTTTACCTCATACTAGGTGATAATTTAATTTGCCATTTTCTTGTAAAAGTATTTATGTGACTGATAAATTATTGTGAACAAACACGTATAAAACACTTTTATTTATCTAATTTGCCCTTTTATTTAATTTTGATGCCAACATTGCGCCACATATGCAAAAAAATAGTCATAATGCCACGTCAACATTTCGTTGTTGGATAAAAGAGATGTTTTTGACACGTTGGATAGATCTTTTGTTTTAAGACTATCTACAGTGGTTTTGCCTTTTGCCAATGATATCAGTTATCACATCAGTGTCATATCAGTTTTTCACTATCTTATCAATCTTTACCAATTCAACCACACTCATACCAATCTAAATAACTAATTAAAAAATAAAAGAAAAAGAAAAGAAGAGAGAGGTAGAGAGAAAAGATAGAGAGGGTGGGGTGGGGTATAAGACCGACATGGGGGTGCTGTTTTTTTTCCCTTGCCGACTACACTCGGCGGTGTTGCCGAGGGTACCGATCGGTACCGACCACCATGCCGTCTCCCTTGACTGCTGGCTGCGGATGGTCTAAGGCCATTCTTTACCCCCACGAGTACCACTATCAATTTTGGGCTTAATCCAAAATTGTCACATTAGCGTCACATTATTTTCCATTATTGTTAGGGTTAAAATGTAATTGTTTTTAACTTGTATAAATTTGAGGGGTGTGTTGTGAAAATACCCTTGGGGGTATAAAAGCTTTTAGGAGAGTTAGATTTCTAGAGGATTCATAATTGTAATATCCAGTATTTGATAGAGAGAGAGAAAGCTTTGTTCGTATTGTACTCCATTGTTAATGAAAGTGAGATTTGTGATTGATTGAAGCTTCTTAATCATGGTGGATTGATTTTCAGATTTAACAAATGGTATCAAAGCAGGAGATCAGTGAAAAATGTTGAAGATCTGAAGAAATTTGCAGAAAAAATGACAGAATTATGAGGTTGAAGGTTACGTATCGTGTTCTTCATTTTTTGTTCAATTTCTTCAAATTGAAGTTGATTTCACTTGATTTGAGTTTGTTTTGAGTTTAATTCATTGTTTGAATGTGCTTTGGAGTTGATTTTTGGATTGATTTTGAGTTTGAATGTGTTTTTGATTCTCAGGTCGTAAAAGTTTGATTATTAGGTTTTTGAGTTTGTTCTTCAAGTTTTTGGTTAAATTTGAGTGTTTTGATCCGTTTTTGAGTGTGAATCTGAAAGAATAAGTGTTTTTGATTTGTAATTTGATGATTTTGGGTTGATTTGATGAGTTTTGGATCTGATTTTGGCTGGATTTTGTCTGAACAGTTGTCTCCCAACTGGTCTGATAAATAATCCGAATCGAATTTCTGGTTTAACCCACCCATTTCCAAAAAGCCTATACCATAAGCCGATTCCAGTTTCTAAATGTCAAAAAGGCCGATTTCTATATTCCAATCAAAAGGCCGATTCCAAATTTCCCAATTCAAAAAGCCCATTCCAGATTTCGATTCAAAGGCTGATTTCAGTTTCAAATCAATAGTCCGATTCTAAATTCATTAAGCCGAATTGATGAATAAGAAAACTAACCTGCAATTGAGATTGAGGTTCTCCGAATTTGAAAGCCGAATTGGAAGCAGGATTGAAAGCCGATTTGTGTTCTCCGATTCTGAAAAGGCCGAATTGGGTTTCAATTGATCAAAAGCCAATTCTTTGTAAAATCCGATTTCGTTTTCCACATCCAATAAGCCGATTCTGATTTTGAAATCCCGAATTGGATTTTGATTTGGATCGATTTGGTTGATTGCAAAGCCGAATCGTAGTTGAAAAGCCGAATTTCTGACCAAAAGTCGATTCTGTTTGTCGATTCGAATGTGGTTGTGTTTGATTTGAGTTCGTTCAATTTGGTGGTGGATCGATTTGATTCTGTTTGCAATCGATTTGAGTTGCAAATCGTTTTTGACTTTTAAGTCTGATTTTGACTTTGTAGATTTGGGCTTCTAGGTTTGTTGTTGGATTTTATTTTGTTGGATTCCAAATCAAGCCCAAGTGTTTTAATCTTTGTTGGACTATCAAGCCCAAGTGATTTTTCAAGCATATGTTATAAATCAAATCTCTTATTTTTGTTAGAGACAAGATAAATTCAAATCAAGTTCAAGTTGATTTTTTCCAATAGTTTTCACTTTTCAGTTTTATTACTGAAATTTTTCGCATAAAGATCCCGAGAATCTTTAAAGTAGTGAATTTTCAACCGTGAATTTTCATTACTTCGCGAAAGTGGTTCAATTTGATTTTCTGGTTATATTCTGAGTTACTAACTTTCAGTTGTTTTAGTGTTTCAGAGTTTTTGACATTGCTTCAGGTTTTTTCAAGGAAAATCGTTCGGTGAATTTTTCAACAGTTTCAGATTTTACTATCTACTGATCAAAAGATCCGTTCAGTTCATCATGACGACGAGAGAAGCATTAACAATTGGTTCCGATACCAAGCCACCTGTTATGTTCAGAGGTGATTACAACATGTGGCGAGATAGATTTTTGGATTTTATAGACAGACAAGATTTGGGAGAGTACATTCGTTTATCTTTGAAAGAGGGTCCGAAAGTTTTTACTGAGGAAAAGCCTGCACAACTTGATTCTGATCCTCCAGTTGCTGCTCATACGGTTCTCAAGAAGTTTGAGGATATGACTGTTGAAGAGAAAAATAGACATAAAGCTGATAAGTTGGCCAAATCATTCATGTTATTGGGTCTTCCGAATGATATCTACTTTACCATTGACAGTCACAATTCCACTGGCAAGGAAATGTGGGATCAAATAGAGAAGCAGATGCTTGGTACGAGTGTAGGTACACAGATGAAGGTTACGAATATCATCAAACGATACGAGCAGTTTAAAGCAAGAGAAGATGAAAAGTTGGATGATACATATGAAAGATTTTGCAATTTGTTGAACGAGTTGAGGAAGAATGGAATCACTAAGACAAAGATTGAGAACAACGTCAAGTTTCTCACTAATCTTCAGCCTATCTGGAAGCTTTATTCCAACTCTGTCTTTCAAAACAAGTCATTAGCAGATATTGATATTCATGTTGTATATGAAATCTTGACACAAAGTCAAGATGATGTTCAAGATGCGTTGGATGAGAAGATGAAATATGAGAAAGAGAAGACAGATACATTAGCTTTGATGGCTGATAAAAGAGCGAAACACGTAGTTCACAGATCAAGAGCAAGAAGTGATTCTTCTGACACTCCGGAAGTAAGCAGTGATTCGGATGTTGATGTTGCCGAATTTAAACAAGCTATGGCAATGATGACGAAAGCTTTTCAAAGGAGATTCTATAAGAAACCGTCATCAAATAAGCAACGATATTCATCTACCTCTCGGAAGTCTGAGTACAGAGGTAGACTTGAAGACAAGAGGAGTGATAAGAAGACTGACTCAGCAAGATATTCTGAGAAAGGCAAATATGAGGAGAAAAAGAAGTTTGGAGAAAAACGAATCGAAGAGCAGGATGAGAAAAAGTCTGATGAAGTTCAAAAGTGCTTTAAATGTGGAAAGCCAAGTCATTTTGCGAGAGATTGTCCGAATGGTGGAGTCAAAGATTATTCGTACTACATGTAACATCCCAATTCTAAATTACCATATTATATGCTAAGTGTGCCTCTTTTATATGTTACGAAGGATATTATGTGCTTACATGCGAGAAAATGTTAAGCGTGTTGAAATTTTACTAATTGTATTAGTAGTGCCATATAAGGTAACCGATGATTTAGTGGGAGTTTGTGTTTGAAATTTTAAGGTTATTCTTCTTTGGAGTATATGAGAGGATTTAGAAATGTTCATGACAATCGGAGTTAGAATGAGAAAGTTGGAGAAGACGAGTCAAAACGTCAACGGTTAAGCTATGGATTCGTAAAAACCAATTTTTTAAGGAGATACTTTCTGGAATATTATTATTGGAAGTTGTAGATTATTTCGTTACGAACGCGTAGGCGAAAACCTCATCGAAAACGGAGTTCCGAGCGAAAAGTTACGCCATTTTTAGTGTTTAGTAGTCAAAATGGGTACATAGGCGGGTCAAACCCGACCCAACTTGGTTTTGACCTATAAAAGCCGAATTTTAGCTCCATTTTAGACCATTTTCAGCCTCTTAACATACACACACAGTAAAGGTGCGATTTTCACACACTTAAGCTCAAACACCTTCAATTTCTTGGAGAATCAAAGATCAAGTGATGAATTATTGATGATTATGTGAAGATTGTTGAAGGTATACTTCTAATACTAAGTTTACTCTTTGCAATTAGTGTCAATCAAGGAAATTAGGGTTTGCATGTTTGAAATTAGTGGTTGATTTTGTAAGATTATGGTTTTATATTGGTTATTATCATGTTATCTTGAAGGATTACACCACAATTTGAAGGTAATCTCATCTTTGTTCTTGTTTTGATGTTGTAACAAGTATGATGACTTTTGGGTGAAATAAGCTTAATGCATGTGTAAGATAAGTGTAGAAATCATGATATTATGCTCAGATTATGTTAATACATTAGTTAGTTCTTTGATTACATGGTTGATATGCAAGAAGATGGAAAGAATAAGTAAGTATTCATTATGAATAAGATGACTATTTGTTATACAAAGATGGATTTTTATGAACTTGGTAGAAGTAGATGAATGGACCATGGTTTCTTGTTGATTTTACCTTGATGATGATAAAATTAAGTTAACATCTGAGTTTGATTAGGATTGAAATGGAAATGGATACTTATTTGGACAAAAGTATGATTTTTCGAGTTTGAAAAGCATGTTACAGCACTGTTTTGCAAAAATTGTATAAAATCGTAGAAAAATCGGAAAAATACAAGGTCAGTGGCGTTGGAAAGATATGAATCTGTACTTTAATCCATATGTTGAAGTCAATGTTTGATTTTGAGTTTAAGTGGGGTAAAACAGAGTGTAAAAACAGAGCTGCAGCATATAAGTAAAGTTAGCTTATGATATGATTAAGTTGATAAAATGTGATTGGTTGTGCCAATGCTTATGAAACTTGATATATGAACTCCAGGGAATAATTTAAGCTTGTTTGAGTCCTTTGGAGGGTATCTTATAGTTGGATTGCAAGGTTGGACATTTGTCGTTCGATTTGACCGTATTTGACATTCGGTCGTGAGGTGAGTTAAATAGCTATTCAAATATTATTGTATTAAGTGTATATTTATATACCATCTATATGTATGTGATTTCTATGACTTTAGAGTCGGTTCTTATTGGTCTTTTGTCTTTGTACGTATTGATCTCTTGATTACGAGTTATTCCGAAATGTTGGTCGGTTTGGATATCCATGTATTCCGTTGGTATTGTTTCTTTGATTTCTTGTGAAACCGGAAGTACGGGGATTACTTTGTGTGATCCGTCCCGAAAACGGTGAATGTCAACATGCCGATGAAGGGGGAGGGATCGGTGAGACATTCTAGTCGTTCTTGTTGTCTATTGGCCGTACTCGGTGCCTAATGTGAAGAGAGGCACGAGTATAGGGACTCGGGCATACCCGGGAGATGAAGGCGGGCTCCCTGTCAGTCCTAAGCATTGTATTCTGTGAACCATAGAGGCTCGAGCATACCCAGTAATGATGGGCTCCCTGCTAGTCCTATGTGTTCTATTGTTTGATTATTTCGATATGTTGCTTTAGACCGTTTGACTAACGCGTGATATTGATCCCTTAGAAAGGAATTGACCTGGTATCCTCTGATACTTACTTGTAATTTGCATTGAAATAAGATTGTTATGTCATGATGAATTGTTTGATTTCGGCACTTGATTTTTGGTTATATTATGGACAATTCTTATTACGTAAGTGTTACTCTCAAATAATCGCTCATTGATATAACCATTCAATTGGTTGGTTTTCGGTTCCCGTGTATTTGTATAGACTTAATTTCAATAACATTTGTTTAGACTATTTATCTCACTAAGCCATGTGCTTATTCCGTTAGCTCACTATTTTTTTTCAGGAAAGAAAGAAGATAAAGGTAAGAACCCGGTGTAGTTAGTTCGTGATTAGTTCGGGGATCGTTGCCAAGTCTTGGTATATATATATATAGTTATGTTTATTATATATTTTGGGATGTAAATATATTCGGGTAGTTATTATGTTGTCCCGAATTTTTGGTTGGTAAATGTTTTAATTATAAGATTGTAAGCTTTTGTTTTGGATTTGGAAATACTTATTAAGGTATAATTAGCTTTTGGTGGTTTACTTAGAAAATGATATCCCGTATGTTTTGTTTTGGGTTATTAAATTGTGTTTTTGGTGAAATCGTAACCGTGGTGTTACAAATATGGTATCAGAGCAGTGGTTTGAGGGATTTAGATATTGGAAATGATATCTAGACTCAAACCTAGGCATTGAAATCGTATAGTAACTAGGCTATGATAGAATACGGGATAAGGACTAATAGGAGAAACCTAGGTGGGGATGGGACCAAGGATAGGATTATATCTAATAAGTATGTGCTAAAACTTTCAGTAAATGGCTGACGACGACGCAGCAAGCCATACACCGACAAACCCACACATGGGGGAAAATGACCTTGAGGCAAGCCATGAGCAATCGATCCCTAATGTTGGTGGAAATGATTCGGGTAACACTAGACATGACGAGGACGTCCCTACATCTCCTCGAACAGAAAGATTGATGAAAATGATGGCTGATCAGATGAAATCATTAACTGATCAGATGAGAGCCGCATTAGAGGAACAAAGAAAGGAATTTGAGAGAAAGTTAGAAGAACACAAACCGACAAATGCACTTAAACAAGACGACAAGGGTAAACGTCCGATCGTGACCGATGAGGTGTCGAAACACAAACCAGATCGAGTCTCGTTCAAGTCATTCCGTAGTAGTGGGGCAACAGAGTATACAGGACAATCTGATCCTGTTTTAGCTATGCAATGGGTTCAAAACACTGAAAAAGTGTTTCGAACTATTCGCGTATCCGATGAAGACAAGGTGAGGTATGCATCGGCTATGTTGACAGATTGAGCATTACTTTGGTGGGATAACACTTACGAGTCACTAGACTCGAATACTCGCGAGAACATGCTTTGGGACGAATTTCGATCGAAGTTCTTTGAACAATATTGCCCAATGGATCTTCAACGTCGCCTTGAGAAAGAGTTCTGGGATTTGAAACAAGGCACCATGACTGTGATGGAGTATGAGACCGAGTTTAACCGAAAACTACGATTTGCACAAAGGTGTTTAAGTACTGAAGACGATAAAGTCGAGCGTTTTGTGGGTGGGTTACGAAAAGAAATTCGGAATTTTCTGGTGAATCGTGAAGTTCCAAGTTTTGTCAAGGCGGTAGAATTTGCTCAAAGATGCGAGCATGATCTGTCAATACCGGATGATCCAGTTCCAGCAGCAAAGCGACCATGCACTGGAAAGACGACCTCAGTCCCAACACATCGATCGCCCAAGTTCTTAATGTCGAAACGAGGGCAAACGCATAATACAACTCGTACTACACCTCAAGCATATTCTTTACAGTCTAATGCCCCAAGGATTTGCCAAAGATGTGGCAAGAATCATGTTGGACGATGCAATATTGAACCATCTAGTGTACGATGTTTTTGTTGTGGCGAAGTGGGCCACGTTCGTACAACTTGTCCGCGAAAGGAGGAAGCATGCTACTCATGCGGGGTTCTTGGGCATAAACAGCGAAACTGTCCACGAGGAAAAGGAGCAGAAAGTAAGGCGTCAGTCCAACGACCGACGATGGGTGGTGCCTCAAGTCAAAAGGAGGAGGTACCCAAAGCACGAGCTCGAGCTTTTCAGATTACTGCAGAGGAGGCTCGCGATGAGCCAGATGTCGTTACCGGTATTTTCCTTGTTAACTCCCAACCCGCTCGTATTTTGTTCGATTCTGGAGCTACAAATTCTTTTGTGTCGCATGATTTTGTTCGCTACATGAAATCTGTTCCGTTTATGCTTCTTATTCCGTTTACCGTTGATACTGCTAATGGAATCACTTTAGTAGCTGATAGAGTATTTAGAGATTGCTCTTTAGTGTTAGACAATCATGATTTTTTTGGTAGACTTGATTTCTATTGATATTCGTGGCTTTGATGTCGTGATTGGTATGGATTGATTAATAAAGAACCGCACGGTTATCATCTGTTATGAGAGGATGGTTCAGGTACCAGTTAAGAATGGAGACTACTTGTATATTTACGGGGAGAGACGTCCCGGTGACGTGAAGATAATATCTATGCTTAAAACGCTGCGTTGTGTAACTAAGGGTTGCACTTCTTTCATGGCATATGTTTTGGATGCAACCAAAGAAGTTAAGAAAATAGTGAAAGATGTGCCAATCGTAGGTGAATATCCGGATGTATTCCCCGATGACTTACCTGGGTTACCACCAGATAGGGAAGTAGAACTCCGGATCGATTTGGTACCCGGTGCCTCTCCAATTGCTAAAACGCCTTATCGACTTGCGCCGGCAGAAATGAAAGAAATGATGAGCCACTTACAAGAGTTATTGGACAAGGGCTTCATTCGACCGAGTGCTTCGCCTTGGGGTGCACCAGTACTGTTTGTAAAGAAGAAAGACGGTTCATTCCGGATGTGCATCAATTACAGGGAATTGAACAAGGTAACGATTAAGAATAAATATCCGTTACCTCGTATCGATGACTTTTTTGATCAGCTCCAAGGTGCAAGCTATTTCTCAAAGATTGATCTCAGGTCCGGCTATCACCAGCTGAAAGTAAGTGAGGAAGACGTACCCAAGACGGCCTTCCAAACCCGTTATGGGCATTACGAATTTCTGGTAATGCCATTCGGACTTACAAACGCACCTGCAGCGTTTATGGACTTAATGAATAGAGTATGTCGTCCCATGCTTGACAAGTCTGTCATAGTATTTATTGATGACATTCTTGTGTACTCAAAGTCCGAAGAAGAACATGCTACGCATTTACGTGAGATACTTGAGCTACTCAGGAAGGAACGTTTATACGCAAAGTTCTCAAAATGCGAGTTCTGGCTTCGTCAGGTGCAATTTCTAGGACATGTAATATCAGGCGACGGAGTTTCTGTTGATTCGACTAAAATTGAGGCGATCCAAAAGTGGGAGCAACCAAAGAATCCATCTAAAGTCAGAAGTTTTCTGGCTCTAGCAGGATACTACAGAAGGTTTATCCGTGACTTTTCGAAAATTGTTGTGCCACTTACATCATTGACTCGCAAGGATGTTAAGTTTGAATGGACAGAAGCTCAAGATAAGGCATTTCAGACTCTTAAAGATTGTTTGACAAACGCGCCTATACTAGCTCTACCTGAGGGTAGTGAGGACTTTGTTGTGTATAGTGATGCATCTCTACTTGGACTTGGATGTGTCTTGATGCAACGGGGCAAGGTAATCGCATATGCCTCGCGACAGCTGAAAGAATATGAGAAAAAGTATCCAACCCATGATCTTGAGCTAGCAGCGGTGGTCTTTGCTTTGAAACTTTGGCGACACTATCTCTATGGTACGAAGTGTCAACTCTATACTGACCACAAGAGCTTAAAGTATCTATTTGATCAACAGACCCTGAACATGCGTCAGCAACGTGCTATGGAACTCATCAAAGATTACGATTGTGAGATATTATATCATCCGGGTAAAGCCAATGTAGTGGCTGATGCTTTGAGTAGGAAGACGTATGCTGGACTTTTATGCTACGTTATCACTCACATATCGGTTAAACCTAATCTATTTGACGATATTCGAAAGTGGCAGATTGAGGCTTTGAAGTCTGAGAATATCAATGCAGAACGAATGGTGGGATACGTCAATTCTCTTTCTGAAGATGGACGTGGCTTGAAAGTCTTTAAAGCTCGAATATGGGTCCCTAGACTTGGTGGTATGCGCGATGTTGTCTTAGCGGAAGCACATAAGTCACGATTATCGATACACCCAGGGAGTACCAAAATGTATCAAGATCTACGTTTAGATTATTGGTGGCCTGGGATGAAGACCGATATTGGACGATATGTCGAGAAGTGTACCACATGCTTACAAGTCAAAGCCGAACATCAGAAACCGTATGGTAGTTTGCAGCCTCTAGGGGTACCGATGTGGAAATGGGAAGAGTTAACCATGGATCTAGTTACTAAACTACCAAAAACCCAACGTCAACATGATAGTATTTGGGTTACAGTTGATCGGTTGACCAAATCTGCACTGTTCTTAACTGTCCGAGAGTCTTATTCTATGGATCGATGGGCGCAGTTGTACATTGATGAAGTTGTCTCGCGACATGGTGTACCGGTGAAGATTATCTCTGATCGAGACTCTCGATTCACTTCCAAATTCTGGAGCGCATTTCAACGAGAGTTGGAGACACATCATGCATTTAGTACGGCCTATCATCCTCAGACTGATGGTCAATCAGAACGAACTATTCAAACCCTCGAGGATATGCTACGTGCATGTGTCTTAGAGTTTGGTGGAAGTTGGGATGTTCACCTACCCTTGGTTGAGTTTTCTTACAACAATAGTTACCACTCCACCATTGGAATGGCTCCCTACGAGGCTTTATACGGGCGTAAGTGTCGTACACCCTTGTGTTGGCGAGAGACAGGAGAGAAAATTTTAGCTGGTCCCGAGCTCATTCAGATCACGCATGACAAGATTCAAATTATTCGTGAAAGAATGAAAGCTGCCCAAGATCGTCAAAAGTCTTATGCAGATCGCCGCAAAAGGCCAATTGAGTTCTCGGTTGGTGATGTGGTAATGCTAAAAGTTTCTCCTTGGCGAGGAGTGCTCCGATTCCGAAAACAACGTAAATTAAGTCCACGATTTATCGGCCCATTCAAAATATTGGAGCGCATTAGGAAACAAGCTTATCGACTAGAATTACCAGAGGAACTTACGGGGATACATGATGTGTTTCATGTCGGATACTTACGTAAATGTTTGGGTAAACATGAGGAGAAGGTTCCCTTATCAGAAGTCAAAGTAGATGAAAAATTGATATACATTGAAGAACCAGAATCCATTCTAAACGAGAGAAAAGTGAACCTACGTAATAAGGAGGTGGACTTGGTGTTGGTAAAGTGGAAACACCATAGGGGACCAAATTGGACGTGGGAACGTAAAGATGAGATGCAGGCCAAATACCTTCTTTGTTCCCACAACAATGATTTCGGGGACGAAATCCTCAAAAGGAGGAGGTATTTGTAACATCCCAATTCTAAATTACCATATTATATGCTAAGTGTGCCTCTTTTATATGTTACGAAGGATATTATGTGCTTACATGCGAGAAAATGTTAAGCGTGTTGAAATTTTACTAAGTGTATTAGTAGTGCCATATAAGGTAACCGATGATTTAGTGGGAGTTTGTGTTTGAAATTTTAAGGTTATTCTTCTTTGGAGTATATGAGAGGATTTAGAAATGTTCATGACAATCGGAGTTAGATTGAGAAAGTTGGAGAAAACGAGTCAAAACGTCAACGGTTAAGCTATGGATTCGTAAAACCAATTTTTTAAGGAGATATTTTCTGGAATATTATTATTGGAAGTTGTAGATTATTTCGTTACGAACGCGTAGGCGAAAACCTCATCGAAAACGGAGTTCCGAGCGAAAAGTTACGCCATTTTTAGTGTTTAGTAGTCAAAATGGGTACATAGGTGGGTCAAACCCGACCCAACTTGGTTTTGACCTATAAAAGCCGAATTTTAGCTCCATTTTAGACCATTTTCAGCCTCTTAACATACACACACAGTAAAGGTGCGATTTTCACACACTTAAGCTCAAACACCTTCAATTTCTTGGAGAATCAAAGATCAAGTGATGAATTATTGATGATTACGTGAAGATTGTTGAAGGTATACTTCTAATACTAAGTTTACTCTTTGCAATTAGTGTCAATCAAGGAAATTAGGGTTTGCATGTTTGAAATTAGTGGTTGATATGATATGATTGGTTGTGCCAATGCTTATGAAACTTGATATATGAACTCCAGGGAATAATTTAAGCTTGTTTGAGTCCTTTGGAGGGTATCTTATAGTTGGATTGCAAGGTTGGACATTTGTCGTTCGATTTGACCGTATTTGACATTCGGTCGTGAGGTGAGTTAAATAGCTATTCAAATATTATTGTATTAAGTGTATATTTATATACCATCTATATGTATGTGATTTCTATGACTTTAGAGTCGGTTCTTATTGGTCTTTTGTCTTTGTACGTATTGATCTCTTGATTACGAGTTATTCCGAAATGTTGGTCGGTTTGGATATCCATGTATTCCGTTGGTATTGTTTCTTTGATTTCTTGTGAAACCGGAAGTACGGGGATTACTTTGTGTGATCCGTCCCGAAAACGGTGAATGTCAACATGCCGATGAAGGGGGAGGGATCGGTGAGACATTCTAGTCGTTCTTGTTGTCTATTGGCTGTACTCGGTGCCTAATGTGAAGAGAGGCACGAGTATAGGGACTCGGGCATACCCGGGAGATGAAGGCGGGCTCCCTGTCAGTCCTAAGCATTGTATTCTGTGAACCATAGAGGCTCGAGCATACCCAGTAATGATGGGCTCCCTGCTAGTCCTATGTGTTCTATTGTTTGATTATTTCGATATGTTGCTTTAGACCGTTTGACTAACGCGTGATATTGATCCCTTAGAAAGGAATTGACCTGGTATCCTCTGATACTTACTTGTAATTTGCATTGAAATAAGATTGTTATGTCATGATGAATTGTTTGATTTCGGCACTTGATTTTTGGTTATATTATGGACAATTCTTATTACGTAAGTGTTACTCTCAAATAATCGCTCATTGATATAACCATTCAATTGGTTGGTTTTCGGTTCCCGTGTATTTGTATAGACTTAATTTCAATAACATTTGTTTAGACTATTTATCTCACTAAGCCATGTGCTTATTCCGTTAGCTCACTATTTTTTTTCAGGAAAGAAAGAAGATAAAGGTAAGAACCCGGTGTAGTTAGTTCGTGATTAGTTCGGGGATCGTTGCCAAGTCTTGGTATATATATATAGTTATGTTTATTATATATTTTGGGATGTAAATATATTCGGGTAGTTATTATGTTGTCCCGAATTTTTGGTTGGTAAATGTTTTAATTATAAGATTGTAAGCTTTTGTTTTGGATTTGGAAATACTTATTAAGGTATAATTAGCTTTTGGTGGTTTACTTAGAAAATGATATCCCGTATGTTTTGTTTTGGGTTATTAAATTGTGTTTTTGGTGAAATCGTAACCGTGGTGTTACACTACAGTCATAAAGCTTCTTTGGCAAAGAAGAAGGAATCTGGAAAAGCTCTACTTGCTGAAGAAGATCATTGGTTAAACGCTACTGATGATGAATCTGATGATGCGGTTTGCATGATGGTAAAAGCATTTATGTCCAAGATGATTCCTAAGAGTGGCCGAAAGACGGATTTTTCTTTGAGACGTTGTAATCCTCATGACTCGGATGATTCTCTTGCTGATTCTCTCGATGATTGGTTTGTTGATTCTTCCGATGAGGAATTAGGACAAATGGAAGATTCAGCTAGTTCAGATGATGAAGCCATAGAGATTATTAATGGGTCTGATGGTTCCGAGACAGATGAGGTTATACAGGTGTTAGATTCTTCTGGTGATGACGAGACCGAGGATGTGGTGATAGGCTCAGATTCAGAGGATGATGATTCTTCAGATGAAGATCAACTTTGTTTGACGGCAAATCCAGACGATCATTCTTCTGAGGACGAATCTGAGGTATTTCTTAATCCTTATGTCGAGTTTGAATCTTACATCAAGTCTTTAAACGAAAACATGGCAAATCTTAAGAAGAAGTTAAAGGATCAGATATTGCTCACAGATAAATGGGAAGCTCGTTCTAAACAGAATGATGCTTTAATTGTTGAGCTTTCAGACAAAAATGCTCAAAATGAACATCTTGTGCAATATCTGATGAAAGAAAATGAAAAGTTTTTGGAACAATCAGTCATTTCTGATAATAAGCAAAAAGCTAAATTGTCTGAAATTTCAGATAAGCTTTCTATTCAAGAAAAGGAGTATAATGACATTCAAAAGAAATTTTCTGCACTTTCTGAAGAAAAAAATGTTTTACTCGGGCATATTAAAAAGGTTGAAACCATGCTTTTAAAACGAGGACAGACTGATCAAACAATTTTTCTAAATAAACCAAAAGAGTTCAAAGCTTATAAAGTTAGAGAAGGTTTAGGATTTGAAAATCCTCATTACTTGAAACGTGCAATCAGATTTGTTCCTACACTTTATGATACTATCTATTTTAATCTGGACAAGAAGTATAGAATGCGTTTTACAAGATCATCTGAGGAAGTTGAAGCTGACCATGATAAACGTAGAAAGCAAAAAGATAATGTTCAAATTCCTTTCAACTACGAACGTCTGAATGACAGTTATAGTAGAAGGAAAATTTCATTATCTGATGATTATATCAGAAGTTATTTAGAAGAGGAACTTAAACAGTTGAAATCTGATGATTCTCCGGTTGATAACAGTAAATTTTACGAATTTCGATATTATAAGACTCTTAAAGATCTTGATGGTGAAAGAAGAATGAGTTCTTCTGAAAAAGATCAAATGCTTTGTAAAATTTCTGATCTTCAAAAACAAGTTTTCAAATTAAAAGGAGAGTTGCAGAAATTTTCAAGTTCAAGTTCTTCTGACAATAAGAATTCAACTACTTCTGACAGTTCATTTGGTTGTGCTTCAACTAATTCAGAAGATAGTGTAAAATCTGAGAATGCACTTCAACTTTCTACCATTGTGAATTCAATATGTTGCGTGTGTTCAGCTAAAAGGTTTGTTGAGTCAGAAGCTGTTTCTAAAGTAAAGTTGCTTGAGTTAAGTAATGCTAAGCTTTCAACTCAAATTTCAAATTTTGAGCAACTTCTCATTCTTGAAAGAAACAATTTTGAGAAAGAAATAAAAGTTTTTGAAGAAAACATTCTTGATCTTTCCTCTAAGATTTCTGATTTAGCAATTAAGATGGATTTCGAGAGACAACAATTTCAATCGGTAAGTAAATCTTCTGAAGAGAAATCTTTAGAACTTCGAAACCAGATTGTTGCCTTGCAAAATCAGATATCTGATGAAAGGAATCAATTCAAAAGGAAAGAACAAGTCTTGAAAAGTGAAAAGAAAGCTTTAGAACAAATGTTTGTTGCACATAAGAAAGAACCTGTTGTGGAAACAGATTTTGAAAAACAGAAGGAGTTCTTTCAATGTGAGATAAAAAGACTTACACATCAGTTAGCTGAATTCTCAACAAAAGCAATGACTTCTATGGTGAATGATAATAAAAAGTTTGATTCGTCTAGTCTTTCTCAATCTGAAAAAGAACAAGCAAAGCATGTTTCAAACATTAAACCGAAACTGCATGAAGGTCAACCTTCTTCATCTATTTCAAAGCCCACTCAAAGGAATTTTTCTGAGGTTACTAATAAATCAAAAGATAAATTTGTTCAGTATCCACGGAATTCAAGACAGAAAGTGAATCTTCAACAAAAGAATGGTTATTATTCCTCTTTTACTAATTCTAGTGCGTCTGATTTTTCAGATAATTTTCAAAGAAGACAAGTAAAACAAGTTTGGAGGAAGAAGGAGTTCACAAATTCATGTAGCCCTACATCTAGTATTAGTAATACCAAAGTTCGTCATGATGTACGAAACAATGTTGCTTTTTCATACAATAATCGTGTACATTTTTCACGAAATTTTCCAATAAAGCAATTTGTTGATCTGCGTCGTGATAAATTTTGTTGTTCAAATTGTGGCTTGCATGATTTTGTAAACAATAGTGCGTTTCATGATTATAATCCTTACCTTTATAAGAAAAGACCTTGGATTTCAATTGAACATAAATCTTCTAACCCATTAGGACCCAAATTGAGTTGGGTACCTAAAGTGAACTAGTTGATTTTGCAGAATCGTCATGTGTGGTATCTTGATTCTGGTTGTTCGAAACACATGACGGGGCGTAAGGAGATTTTGCATAATTTCAAACAAAAGTTTTGTGGATCAGTTCAGTTTGGTAATGAACAGTATGCTCCGATTCTTGGATATGGAGATGTGATTCAAGACAAGATCACGATTAAGAAAGTATCGTTGGTTGAGGGATTAGGACATAATTTGTTTAGCATTGGTCAGTTTTGCGATAAAGATCTCGAAGTGAGGGGTGGCAGTTTCCGACACGACCCGTCAACCCGACACGACACGACACGAAAATTTTGAGGGTTGGGTTGAGGTTTTCTGACCCTCCAACCCGTCAACCCCCCAACCCGCCAACCCGCCAAATTTCGCGGGTTGACCCACCGGGTTGGCGGGTTGACCCGCGAACCCATTTATATTTAAATAATTATTTTATATTTAGTTATTATTATATTATAAAAAAATAAAAAACTAAAGAAATTACAAATCAAAAATCAATTTAACTGAAAACTAGCGGTCATTGAATTAACCCTAAATCGTCTTCTCTTCCACTCTTCCAGCCACTCTCACGACTTCTCTCTCCCTCTCACTTCAGTTCACCGGAGTTCAAACGTCCAGACGCCGTCGCCAGAAATCTGGTTGTTTTGGTTCTTGGTTGTATTTGGTATTTTGGTTGTTTTTGGTATTTTAGTTGTTTTTTGATGTTGTTTACTTGTTTTTATTTGAATTATATAAAGTATAAGCTTTGACCCGTCAACCCTCTTATGACCCACCAACCAATTTATGACCCACCAACCCGTCAATGATCCGCCAACCCGCCAACCCTTGACACGACCCACGACACGACCCTTCGTGGGTTGGGTTGAAGAACTCGACACGATTAGTTAAATGGGTTGGGTTGGGTTGAGGTTTTTTGACCCTCCAACCCGCCAACCCGTGACCCGCCAACCCTTCAACCCGCGAATTGCCACCCCTACTCGAAGTGGGTTTCAAGAAGAGGCGGTGTGTAGTTAAGACTGAGTCTGGTAAGGAATTGCTTGTTGGTACTAGAAGGCGTAATCTGTATAAGATTGACTTGAGAGATGTCAAAGCTAAGAATACTCTTTGTTTGTTATCAAAAGCTTCTAATCAACAAAGTATTTTGTGGCATAGGAAACTGTCACATCTGAATTTCAAAGGTTTGAATAAGTTGGTGATTGGAAACTTGGCTATTGGTATTCCTGATTTGAGATTTCAACAAGAACATCTTTGTACCGCTTGTCAGTTAGGGAAGATGAAACGAGTTTCGCACAAGTCAAAGCTTGAGCATGGAACGGAAAAGCCGTTACAATTGATACACATGGATTTGTGTGGCCCGATGCGTGTTCAGAGTATTAATGGCAAGAAGTATGTTCTCGTTATGGTTGATGATTACTCAAGATATACATGGGTAAAATTCTTACGATCTAAGGATGAAGCACCTGAGATTATCATTTCTGTTCTAAAAGAGGTTCAAGTGAACTTACAGTCACAGGTTCAGAAAATTCGTTCTGATCATGGAACTGAATTTAAGAACAAAGTTCTTGGTGGTTACTTAGAGTCGGTTGGTATCAAACTTACTTTTGCCGCAGTTCGTACACCACAACAAAATGGTGTTGTTGAACGTCGAAACAGAACTTTGGTAGAAGCAGCTAGAACGATGCTTGCGTATTCAAAGTTACCAATGTTTTTGTGGGCTGAAGCGGTTAATACGGCATGTTATACACAAAATCGTTCAATTGTGAATAACAGGTTTGGTAAAACACCATATGAGCTTATTAATAATCAAGTACTTAACATAGGGCATTTTAGAGTATTTGGTTGCAGGTGTTTCGTGATGAATGATAGAGAGGATAGACACAAGCTTCAGGCGAAATCAGATGAAGCTATTTTCATTGGTTATTCAAAGAACTCGATTGCATATCGTGTGTATAACAAACGAACAAAGATGGTGATGGAAAGTACGAATGTTAAGTTTGATCCATTTGCAGAGATGGCTTCTAAACATGACAGTTCAGAACCCGGTTTAACTGGTGTTTTAGCGGTCAACTTGGTTAATCCAGATAATGTTACTCAAACAAAGCAAAAGGATGGAGCTTCAACGTCTATAAATAATATTTTTGACTTGGATTTATTGTTTGAAAATTTTTATAATGAATATTTTGGTTCATTATCGTCCGATTCAACAACTAATAACAATTCGTCTTCTATTCACAGGGATACAACAGTGAATGTTCAGGAACCAGTTTCAATTTCTGGTCCGTCGATTTCTACTATCTCGGAAGATACATCAAGTGTAGAAAGTCCTCAAGTTCAGACTTCGATCATTCCGATTCCCGAGAATCAAGAGATTATCCCGATTGTTGATAGTTCCCAAATTCAAGAGGCAGATATTGGTTCAATTGAAGATATATCAGATCCGATTCCAATTCGAATGGAATCCACATTTGATGATTATTCTCAAGATTTACAAATTGTTCCTTCATTTGAATCTTTGCAAGATGTTCCTATAAGTTCATATACTGATTCTAGTTATGATCTTCAATTATACAGGCCTCTCCCTCATACAACTAAGTGGACACGAGATCATCCACTTCATCAAATAATTGGTGATCCGAATGCTCCAGTGCAAACACGATCGGCGACTGCGAATGAATGTTTGTTTGCTGCATTTTTGAGCAATGTTGAACCACTAAAAGTTGTTGATGCTCTTGCAGATCCAGATTGGTTTATAGCCATGCAAGAGGAGATCAATCAGTTTGTGAGATTAAAAGTCTGGAGACTCGTACCTCGACCTGAAGGAAAATCAATCATTGATACAAAATGGATTTTTTAAAACAAGAAAGATGAGGATAACATTGTTGTTCGCAACAAGGCACGGTTGGTTGCCAAAGGATACAGACAACAAGAAGGAATAGACTACAACGAGACATTTGCTCCGGTTGCTCGTATTGAGGCTATACGGATGTTTCTTGCTTACGCGGCACACAAAGACTTCACCGTCTATCAAATGGACGTGAAGACAGCATTTCTAAATGGCGTATTGAAAGAGGAGGTATATGTTTCACAACCAGAAGGGTTTGTTGATCAAGATTATTCTGATCATGTCTACATTCTCGATAAGGCTTTATATGGTTTGAAACAAGCACCGTGGGCATGGTATGATTCCTTATCTCAGTTTCTTGTTGAGTCTGGCTATTCCAAAGGTAAAATCGACAACACTTTGTTCATCAAACGTGAAGGCGAGCATATAATGTTGGTACAAATTTATGTAGATGACATTATTTTCGGGTCTACTTGTCCTAATTTTTGTGACACTTTTTCTAAACTCATGATGACTCGGTATGAGATGTCGATGATGGGAGAATTAAATTTCTTCCTTGGTTTACAAGTTAAACAATTATCGGCTGGTATTTTCATTAATCAAGCAAAGTATATAAAAGACATTTTGAAGAAGTATAATTTGGAAAATGCTAAGATTATGAAAACACCGATGTCACCAAGTTGTGCACTAGATTCTGATCCCGATGGAAAAGCTGTTGATGTGACAACTTATCGAGGAATGATTGGTTCTTTAATGTACTTAACTGCAAGTCGACCTGATATAATGTTTTCGACATGTCTTTGTGCTCGTTATCAGTCAAAGCCTAAAGAATCTCATCTTAAAGCAGTCAAACGCATTTTTAGATATCTAAAAGGTACTGTTAATCTTGGTCTATGGTATCCTAAAGGTTCAGGATATGAGTTGACAGGTTATACTGATGCGGATCACGGAGGATGCAAGTTAGATAGAAAAAGCACGACAGGACACATACAGTTTTTGGGAGATAAGCTTGTTAGTTGGGGTTCCAAGAAGAAGAATTGTGTATCACTTTCAACGGCCGAAGCTGAATATGTGGCTGCTGCAAGCTGTTGTTCTCAGATTATTTGGATGCGTACCCAGTTACGAGATTATGGTTTCAAGTTTGATAAGATCCCGATTTACTGTGATTCAAAGAGCGCGATCGCTATCTCTTGCAATCCAGTCGAACACACAAAGACCAAACACATAGATATCAGGTATCATTTTATTAAAGATCGTGTAAAGAAAGGTACGATAGAACTTTATTTTGTAAATACTGAATTTCAGTTAGCAGACTTGTTTACTAAAGCTTTAGATGAAAAAAGGTTTAACTTTCTTATCACCAAGCTTGGTATGCGAACTCTGAAAACTTGAAATAGTATTTTCAAAATTTATTTCTTTGTATATTTTCTTTCTACATTTGTTTTTCATTTTTCAGATCAATAAAGTGTGTTTTTTTGTTTGAGGGGGAGTAAATACATAAATAAAACAAAAAGAGGTCATTCAAGTTTTGGTACAAGATATTTTTGAGGGGGAGCTACTGACTAAAGCGGATTCATTTTTAAATGAATACCAAATTCTATTGGTTGTTTTGTAGGTGATTCACATTTTCAGGGGGAGCTTATATGTATACATATAGTTTGGCATAAACACATATTTGAAAGATGAACAACTTTCGAGTATGAAAACAGCTTTCATAATTGTTCAAATCACTTCTCTATTCTCAAAGTTTTTCATGAATCTGGAAGTGAATTTTCAATGTTTTCATATTGAGGAAATGACGCATGTTTTCTAAACCTTGTGTTTCCAAAGATTAATACTTGTGTATTATCTTTTCTTATACTGTTTCTGTATTCATACACCGGTTTATGTGCTTCTTGTTTAGTTATTACCATGTCTCTAAAACGATCCAATTATTCGATGGTAATACACTCGTTTGAAATTTCAATTTGCGTCTAAGCGTTCGTTTGATCAGTCCGATACATCTTGTTTCATAAAGATATATCTATATATCGTTCATATAGATATTTTCCTATCATTCTGAACCATTACCTTTGATCATACCATCTGATGAAACAGTTTTCTCAAACAATTCTTTGTTTTTCATGTGCATTCACTATATAATTGTTTGGAGATATCTTTTTGCTCATGTATTGTTTCTATACATTTTTTTGAGCAAACTTTATCGAAGGCTATATGATTCAACCGATGAATCATCGATTTTGCATGTTTAGGAAACATATTTCATGGGGAGTGAGGTTATAAAATTTCTATGGCCTACCAGCGCCGGTAGCCCTACCCAAGAAGTCATTCTTGAGAGAAATGAGGGGTGAAGGGTCTCAATCAAAGAGTGGGGGAGATAACTCATCCGGTTGGGTTATTCTCATAGTGTTAGAGCGGAAAAATGGAATATGAGAGCTTGGTTAGAAGTGAGGAAGATTAAAAGAATTGGAGGGTGTGAGAACAGAGTTAAAAGAAAATTAAAACTCTGCACCAACCATTTCTAAGCCGGGCAACCACATAATCTATCGGTTGTGTGGGGATTTTGATAACACCAAAATTATACATGTTCTGGTTGCGCATAATCGTATGACTTTACCCCATTTCTCACCCGTTTATGATCATTTCATGCACTAAATGAGCTTATTATTGATTGTGAAGGATTTGGAGGCCGTGGAACGGAAAAGTACGGAAAAAGGCGAGAAAACGTGAAAAATGCACAAAGCAACACAGAAGACACTTGGCGATCGCGAAGTCCTATATTTGGCGCCGCCAAGTGCGACTGAGTTGAAGATTAGGGTTAAATTAAGTGTTTGGCGTCGCCAAGTGGGCAGTCTGGCGATCGCCAGATGGAGCCTGGTCGTTTTTCTTTAAATATCAGCCTCCTCCTTCAGTTTTGGAGAAGAGTTTTGAAGTGCGATACACGAGGGAAGTACAGAGGAACGAGAGTGAGAGTACGAAAGGTGCTGATACGCTGCGGAAGTCGATCTCCGATCATCTATCGTTGTACTGTCGGTATCATGTCGATGTCCACTTTTGTTTATGTTTTTGTTTTCATTATGAGTGAGTAGTCTTTTAGTAGTGCTTGTCATGATAGATGAACCTTATGGATGATACGTTGCAATTAATGTTTATTGGTTTGTTTTTGATTAATTGAATGTCGTTTATGGTTCTTTTCTGATTATTGTTGTTGTGGCGATTTGAATTCACTTGGTTGGGTGTATTTGTTAGACCAAAAACAGATAGACTCCGAAAGGATAATCAACCTACCTTAGCCTGACTTGGACCATAAAGTTGTGTTAAGGGGTTACTTTGACCAATAAGTGACCGATAGTAAAAGAGCCATTGCAATACTGATTGGGAAGGGTTTACCGATTCTAGATTGTGGACCAAACGATTTAGGATTGGCATTAGGAGGACCATATCCTAGTTCATAGCCATAAATTGCACATGTTAGGGTGTCCCAGACTTAAATTCCTACAATAGTCAAGACAACCAAACTTTCGACTTATTCTTGTCATCCATGTTGGGGATTCACGTTATCATGATAAGTACTGCTGTTTTTCTCTTATTATAAACTTAAATCATTATTTTAACCGCTTTCTTAGTTTTACTTAGTTAATTATCTTTTTCAGTATTCAAACCTTTTTCATACAAAACCCCCCTTTTAGATTAATTAAACCGATTCAGACTTTAGTCTACGAAAACTTGACCGTTCCCAGTGGTAGATACGATACCTGGACTTTCCTACACTATATTACTCACGATCAGGTACGCTTGCCTGTATATGTGGTAAGATGGTGGCTAGGCATTAGAGGTTAAAACTTGTTACGCTTTTTATATACGATAATTACCGCATCATTTGGTGACTGATATTGAATCATGGCAAAGCCCAATGCCGACTCTCGTTTACACCCCACCAGCTACTCGTTTTCTTCTTAACAAGAAAATGTTTCATTTTTGCACGGGGACACAGCATATCATCTATCAGATTTTCATTCGGAAAGTCGATATTGAAAAAGAAGGAAGCTGCCCTGCCTTCGAACTTCATTTCTTTCACATCGAGTCAGTGAATATGTTTTTCACTATGTTGAGCCTTTTAAAGCATTTTATGCTAATTCTTTTCACACTTTGCACACAAGGAATTTGTTTCTTTGTCGGAACATTCATAGAAATACACCGGTATTTCGATGATTGAATGGAAGTCATGGGGGGTGAACGTCAATAAAGCCCTTTCTACAGTACATCCGTTGTACTAAGTGGCTTTGTGCTACTTACAGGCATTTTAACTGTTTCATATGTTGATTCAGGGTTATCACTCTATGTCTGAATTTGAAAAGATTCGGATATTTTCTTTGGAATTGACGGATGGTTCACATTTTTGGATGGTGGTTCGGGAGGAAAAGGATGGTGAGTGATCAGACTATTTCTAACGATTTGGTTGATATTTGGTTTGAAGATTAATCATTTCTACATTGTGATTTGATGATAAAATCGTTTTTCATCAAATAGGGGGAGAATGGAAGAGAAATGATTATTTGATCAATAAGTGTAATGTTTGTATTGTTGGGAATCAAGGGCCACAAAACATGCACAGCGGAATAAAATTGCCCGACTCCCAATCGAGGATCCAATCCTAAACTCATACAGACACAAAAGAGGGTTACGAAAAATTACCTCGTTGTTAGTTTACGCGAACGAAACTGGACTGCTGGCAGGGAGTACACCACTACTGCACCACCGTGAGATCGGTTGCTAGACCACCGTGTGTTCCTTCTTAAGATCGATGGAGAGAGAGAGATGGGAGGGTTTGTGGTTTTTCTCTGGGGTTTCTTTTCAGTTAAGATTGATTCGAATGAATAAACTGACTAGGGTTTGCCATATTTATAAAATTAAATATGGTAATACCCAATAAAGAAAGCCCGTTTGATTAAAAGGCCCATTAAGGTTATTTAATCAAACTCAAACTCTTTATTTAATTAATAAACTATTAATTAAATAACTTAACCCTTTAATTAATTAATTAACTATTAATTAATCCAATAAAATATTCTAACTGATATTTTACATATAACTAAATAATAAATTACTTTTATTATTTATTTCTCACTCAATAATTAATTTGTACTAATTAATTATTCCATCTAACCACTTGATCTCTAATTGAGTGTGTAGCAGTGTGACCCACTAGTGTCTTATAACATTGGACACGGTAAACCTTGTTACTATCTTGCACATAATCCTAACAGACTCCCACTTGTGCCAGACTAGTAACTGTACTGTTACCATTAGCCTAAGGAGGTCCCTAGCCAGACACTTAGGTTAACCAGGTTATAAGATCTCTTACATCCAGAGATACAATTCACGCTTGAATTTGTACACAGGTTCATTCCTTTTGCACACGATATTTCTAAAGTGATTTAAGACATGGAGTGGAGGATTCATTTCTTAAAATCAAGTATTTCTTGACTCTGATTTCGATTGCCTGCAGTAACAGATATTACTAAATAACCCCTGTTATTCTATCCGAGCGTGGCCACGCGATTTCTGCCAATCTTAATCGTCAAGGGGCCCAGAAATATCTCTCTTTTAAAAAGAGGTGCAAATCCCTTCTTGACTACTTGCATTTGGATCCACGGCTTCCGCTGCATCTAGTCACGTCCCGTATGGCCGCCCTGTTACGGTGCAGCGTTAGTACGTGCTAAGAGTACAGTAGTCCTCGCGTTCCCAAACCAAGTATCTCAGGTCTTAAGGACAACCTATCAAGTCAGTGCTTATGACTGAGGCTCCATGAAGCAGACTTGATAACTGGTCACTTCCAATACCCAAACACTCTGATGAGTATCTATAAATACTTGGTCACATCACTTGTGCTTTTATTCTCTACTTTGAATAAATCATCAAGTATTTATAATAGCGTTTAACTTCCTATTGAAATTCCCATTTCAATAAGTGGCTACGGAAATTTAGATTTCATACAAATGTTTGTAAAATCATGGATACGTTAAATATGCGAAAAATAGTTAATTTAGAACAATCATGAAAAATAAAACCTCCATTTATTTCCAACACACTGTGAAATAAAACTTTACATGATTACATTGTTTTAAAATTAAACTATAGCAATAATTAATAAACTAAGAACTAGCTACTGGCTTCCAGGTACTGCATCCCAATGGAATTTGCATGTGCCTCATGCTTCACCCTTGCTAGTGGCTTTGTCAGCGGATCTGCGACATTGTCTTCTGTTGGAATCTTGCATATTCTCACATCTCCTCTTCCAATGATCTCTCGGATGAGGTGACACTTTCTGAGTACATGTCTTGACTTGTGATGCTCTCTCGGTTCCTTTGCTTGCGCCACGGCTCCCGAGTTATCACAGAATATATCGATCGGTCTCGAGATACTGGCGACCACTCTGAGATCCGATTGAAAATTCCTTAGCCAGACAGCTTCCTTTGCCGCATCAGATGCTGCAATGTACTCTGCTTCTGTAGTTGAATCTGCAATCGTGTCCTGCTTCGAGCTCTTCCATGAGATCGCGCCTCCGTTAAGGGTAAAGACGTACCCTGACTGTGACCTGAAGTCATCTCTGTCGGTCTGGAAACTAGCGTCAGAGTATCCGGTGACACTAATTTCATCCTCAGATCCTCCAAAGACCAAGAACATTTCTTTCGTTCTTCTTAGATATTTAAGAATGTTCTTGACAGCCACCCAATGAGGTTCACCTGGATTCTGTTGATATCTGCTCGTAACACTTACTGAGTAAGCAACATCGGGCCTAGTACATAACATGGCATACATGATCGATCCAATTGCAGAAGCATATGGAACCGATTTCATTTTGTCCTGTTCTTGGCTAGAAACAGGACATTGTGTTTTACATAACACTATGCCGTGCTGCATCGGGATAAATCCTTTCTTGGATTCATCCATCCTGAATTTCTTCAAACTTTTATCGATATACGTACTCTGACTAAGTCCGATAAGTCGCTTGGATCTATTTCTGTAGATCCTTATACCAAGTATATAAGCGGCTTCTCCAAGGTCTTTCATCTGGAAACATTTGCTTAACCAGCTCTTTACACTCTGTAAAGTTGGTACATCGTTTCCTATGAGTAGAATATCATCTACGTATAAGACCAAGAAGGTTACTATGCTCCCACTGAACTTAGTGTAAAAACACGGCTCGAACTAACTTTTGGTAAAACCAAATTCTTTGATTCGCTCATCAAAGTGTAAGTTCCAGCTTCTAGATGCTTGCTTTAATCCATAAATGGATTTTAGCAGTTTACACACCTTATTAGGATTCTTAGGATCTTCAAACCCCTCTGGTTGTTCCATATAGACGTCTTCTGTTAACTTTCCATTCAGAAAGGTTGTCTTGACGTCCATTTGCCAAATCTCGTAGTTAAAATACGCTGAAATGGCCATAAGAATCCTAATTGATTTTAACATGGCCACTGGTGAAAAGGTTTCATCATAGTCGATACCATGAGTTTGCGTGAATCCTTTTGCGACCAGTCTGGCCTTGAAGGTGTGTATTTCCATCCATGTCGGTTTTCTTCTTGAAAACCCATTTGCGCCCAACAGCCCTACAGTGTTGTGGCAAATCAGTCAACTCCCAAACTTGGTTGTCATACATGGATTGCATCTCGGCCTTCATGGCTTCCTGCCATTGTTCAGACTCACTGCCTGACATAGCTTCTCCATAGGATGTTGGTTCATTCAAGTCTACACTGTCCTGAGAGACGAGAAATCCAAGATACCTATCTGGTTCTTGTCTTACCCTACTGGATCTGCGAAGACCCTGTGTTTGCACTTCCTCAATCGGCTCTGATTGAGGTTCAACATTGTTATGTTGAATTTCTGGCTCAACAGTTGGTGTAGTGTTTTCTTCGTCTACTACCTGTAGATCTACATCCTTTCTGGTGTTCTCTAGACTGAGAAACTTTTCTTCCAGAAATTTTCCATTTCGAGCAACAAAAACTTTGTTCTCTTCAGGGTTGTAGAAGTAATATCCCACGGTGGTCTTGGGATATCCAACGAAGAAACACTTGTCGGATTTGGGTTTGAGTTTTTCTGAGGTGGGTCGTTTGACGTAAACCTCGCAACCCCAAATTTTCAGAAAAGATATGTTGGGTTTCTTACCCTTCCATAGTTCATATGGAGTCTTTTCTACCGACTTTGTTGGCGCTCTGTTCAGTATGTGTGCTGCTGTTTCGAGCGCATGTCCCCAGAATGATATTGGCAGCGAAGAATGACACATCATCGTTCGTACCATGTCAAGCAAAGTACGATTTCTTCTTTCTGATACACCGTTCATCTGAGGTGTATACGGAGGTGTAAGTTGGGATACAATCCCACACTCCATCAAATGATTGTCAAACTCATCACTAAGATATTCGCCACCACGATCTGACCGTAAGAACTTGATCCTCTTGTCAAGTAGATTCTGTACTTCATTCTGATATTCCTTGAATTTCTCAAAGGTTTCAGATTTATGTCTCATCAAGTAGACATAACCATATCTACTGAAGTCGTCAGTAAAGGTAATGAAGTACCGGTATCCTCCTCTTGCCACATGACTGAAAGGTCCACATACATCTGTGTGGATTATTTCAAGAAAGTCAGTAGCCCTTTCATTTTCATTATTGAAAGGTTGTTTTGTCATTTTGCCAGATAAACAAGACTCGCAATTGTCAAAAGGTTTATAATCGAAGTTACCAAGAAAACCTCCTTTTAGGAGTAGTTCAACGCGTTTCTTGTTTATGTGGCCCAAACGACAATGCCAGAGGTAAGTCTGATCCTCAATATCCTTGGATCGTTTACTTATATGATAGATTTCACTACTGTTGTCTTGTAGATTTACTGTGTATAGACCATTCACGGGTGTAGCCTTAAAATAGAAAATATTATCTTTAAAAACAGAAATCATTTTATAATCGTATTTATAATAAAACCCTTGGTCTACTAACAAATCAAAAGACAAAACGTTCTTAATCATATTTGGAATATAATAACAATTATCCAGTTCCAAAACTAGACCCGAGGGTAAACTAAGACTATAAGATCCTACAGCTTCAGCTATCAGCGGTGTGCCTTCGCCAACTCGTAGGTTCGAACGGTCCTTCCTCAGAGTCTTTCTTCTAGTGAATCCCTGTAAATGATTACAAATGTGGTTACCACTGCCTGTATCAATTACCCATGATTCATAAGAAGTGATTAAGCAATCTATCATAAAGATACCTGGAGCATCGGGTAAACCGATCTCTATCTGGTCGATATCCATCGAGTGCTCGCAAATATCCTCGCTGCCGCACTCTGGGCAACTCAGATCTCCCAGCTCATCAATTATATCAGTGTCCATGAGATTTGCAGGTTTGGGTACTGGCTCTAAACTGGCCAGAATATCTTCATGAACTTTATCCACGTCGTTCTTTGGCTCCTTCATGTAGGCACTAGCTGTGTCCTGAACTTCTTTTGTGAGGGAAAACCACATGAGATACACTAACTCTTCCTGAGTCATCTTGTACCCCAGACGTGATAAACATTTAAAAAACCTTCTTATCTCAATTAGATGGTTTTTAACTGACTAACCCTTTTGCAGCTTCAGGGAGAGAATCTCTTGCATGATCAAAAGCTTACCCGTATGCTTGTAGAGACCTAACTGGTTCTCCACATTTTTCACAACCTCATGGCAGAATTTTACTCTTAAATCTCCCGTGAACTCGGGTGACATAGAAAAAAGTAGAATGGACATCACATCCGATTCATCTGCCATGAATCTAAAATACTCAGCAAATTCTTCTTCAGGGGCATTGCTTTTAGGTCGTGACATGGGCTTATTGATCACATAAAGCTTACCATGGGCACTCAAAACATTCTGCAAATGTAACTTCCAAATTGGAAAGTTCTGGCCCGTAAGCTTCCACTTGCCCATAATAAGGCGAAGTGATTCCTCAGGCGAATAAAACGGAATGCTAATTGGAGACATCTACAGAAGAATATAAATTCCAATTTAGTTTATAATTATAGAATTCTAATAAATTATTACCCTTAAAATAAATTTATTAGACTAGAATCCATATTTCACATGTGTCGGGAAGCATGTGATCATGTCAAACCGACTCATGCGATCTATGGTAGGTAAAACTATACCAATCGTATTCTAACTCGAAAATACGACTTCTAGATCGTCGGGACATCGGATATTAATAGTCCGTGCATATTTAGTCCCTCTAGTGCATTTTGGCCTGGTAGCACCCAGTGAATAAATAATTACCAAAATAGATTGCACCACCCGGGACCTGGACGAACTCTGGCCGGTACCACCCGGAGATAATTCGCATAGTTTTATCACCCTCCAGTTTCGGTTTGAACACGGGCGTTCATAGTGTGTGCACTTACAACGCCCTATGTACCTTACACCGGAGGTACCCCCAAAGTGAGTTGCACTTACTAATCTATGATTTGTACAAGGGTCAAAATTGCCAGTTTCCTTTTTCAAAACTTTGAAAAATTGGATCCAAAAACTAACTGTTTTTGTATCCTTTTATCTTTTAAAACAATCATTTAAAAGGCAATTTATATTTAACAACAATTACGTAAATTAAACAACCACGCAATTTAAATATAAAAGGCACAGTCATAGCCTGAACCCTTAAACTAATGTTGTTTTGTGAGCCAACACAAAACAACGGTCTCAACCCTAAGTGACAAAAAGTCTTCGTCTTCTGGCACTCCCACTGGCTCCGAGATCCATGGTCGTCATCTTGTCTCCGTCTTGATAATTAAAACTAACTATTACAAATGGGTTTTAAATGGCACGCAGGCTCCCAAACTATTCTAATAATTTAAAAATTACAAGAAGGGTTGTAAATGGCACGCAGGCCTCCCAATTATTCTAAAACGGATAAAATTAAAAAAAAAACACAACCATGGGTCTAAAAGGGTTTAGCTATGACTTAATATAATTAAACGAATTAAAACACAACTGGATTTTAATCGGATAATCATAAAACTAAAATTAATTTAAAACAAATAAATCAATTTAATCCTGAATCGTTTTAACCTTATCTGATTAAAAATGATCCCTTCCTCGAAGTCTATCCGGAAATAAACCTCAACTGAGACCCGTTAACGATAATCAATCGAAACGAACTACAACTTCGAATTACCACCGATCCGCCAAAACGTAGCCGTCGATCGGCGGTTTCTCCATTGCTGGCGACGACGATGACACGACCGCCTCCGCCGCCGCCCGTACCACCATCGAACACCGGCGGCAGCAGCGGCTGGAAAGCCACCACCACCGCCGCAACCAGCGCTATCACCACCATCCACCGGCGACAGCAGCGGATAGCACCACCACTGCCGCCGTGGTCGCGCGACGAGCAAGATGTGAAATCACCGCCACCACCACAATCGGTGGTTTGGCGGATTTGGATGCGACGAAAAACAACAATCGCCACCATCTCGATTCACCGGTCGACAGCAATAGCTCCGGGCTACCACCGCCGCCGTGACCACGCGGCGGACGAAAAAGCAATTGCCGCCACCACCGTGACTGGTGGTGCGGCGGATTAAAGGTTTGACGGCAGCAGCGATCACCACCGCCACCACCACCTATTGCCGCTCCGTTGATCGCCACCGCCGTGGTGGTCGATCACCATCAATCGCCGACTGTCGTCGGTTTTGTTCTTCGATTGACACCTCCACCACCACAATCGGTGGTGCGGTGGTGGTTCTCGTCGATTGATGCCGCTGCCTGACGCCACAGCCACCAAGCGGGTGGTGTGGCCGGTGGTTTGCGATGCGATGACGGCTCACGGTGGTTTTGTTCTCCGGCGATCGGGCTGGAGGTCCGGCCGGCTAACTGCCGCCGTTCCACCGCCGATCATCGTTACATTAGGTTTACTAAAAATCAGATTTTTAACACGAAAAAGTAACGATTTTTACAAAACCTAATTAACTAACAAACAGCTTAAACCTGATATGTTAGGTTTAGGAAGTGGCTCTGATACCACTGTTGGGAATCAAGGGCCACAAAACATGCACAGCGGAATAAAATTGCCCGACTCCCAATCGAGGATCCAATCCTAAACTCATACAGACACAAAAGAGGGTTACGAAAAATTACCTCGTTGTTAGTTTACGCGAACGAAACTGGACTGCTGGCAGGGAGTACACCACTACTGCACCACCGTGAGATCGGTTGCTAGACCACCGTGTGTTCCTTCTTAAGATCGATGGAGAGAGAGAGATGGGAGGGTTTGTGGTTTTTCTCTGGGGTTTCTTTTCAGTTAAGATTGATTCGAATGAATAAAACTGACTAGGGTTTGCCATATTTATAAAATTAAATATGGTAATACCCAATAAAGAAAGCCCGTTTGATTAAAAGGCCCATTAAGGTTATTTAATCAAACTCAAACTCTTTATTTACTTAATAAACTATTAATTAAATAACTTAACCCTTTAATTAATTAATTAACTATTAATTAATCCAATAAAATATTCTAACTGATATTTTACATATAACTAAATAATAAATTACTTTTATTATTTATTTCTCACTCAATAATTAATTTGTACTAATTAATTATTCCATCTAACCACTTGATCTCTAATTGAGTGTGTAGCAGTGTGACCCACTAGTGTCTTATAACATTGGACACGGTAAACCTTGTTACTATCTTGCACATAATCCTAACATGTATTTGGCGATATGTTCAAGAAATAATCAAAGTTGGTGAAATGTTTTGGTGATTCAAAGAGTGAAGAAAGTTGGTTCTTCAATGTACTTGAAGATATTTGTTCCAAGTTCAAGTTGAGTTCTGAAGAGACTTTGTAAATAGTTGAAAGATCAAGATGAAAAGTTTTACCAAGATGATCAAGTTGTCAAAGTTTCGGTTATTTGAAGACTTTGGGGAAATGTCAAGTGGAGACTGAAGATTTCAAAGATGTTGTTTCTGGATGATGAGAAAAGAGTTTGAAGTTTTATGGAGAAAAAGAGTTGGTTTATTTTCTGAAGGTTGATTGGATGAAAATATTTGGAGATTGATACTTAAGTGATAATCAGTTGGTGATTTCTGATTCAAGTTGAGTTTATTGAAGGTGGATACTTCAAAGGAGATAATTTAATTTTGCGGAAAAAGGGGATATTGTTTTATTTTGAAAAGGTTGAGAAATTTTTCTGAAGAACGTTGATGATTTTTAAAGTCAAGAGGTTCTCAAGTTGAATTCAAGTTGGTTACTTGTATTTCTTGAAGATTTCTGATGCTAAAAAGTTTTGTTTGTTGCTGATTCTGATAAAGTGAAGTTTGTGAAGATTGTATATGTTTACAAGTTTTGTGTTAGTTGGTTATTTCCAACTTGAATACAAAGGGGGAGATTGTTAGGGTTAAAATGTAATTGTATTCAAGTTGTTGAGTGTTTTGTAACTTGTATAAAGTTGAGGGGTGTGTTGTGAAAATATCCTTGGGGGTATAAAAGCTTTTAGGAGAGTTAGATTTCTAGAGGATTCATAATTGTAATATCCAGTATTTGATAGAGAGAGAGAGAGAGAGAAAGCTTTGTTCGTATTGTACTCCATTGTTAATGAAAGTGAGATTTGTGATTGATTGAAGCTTCTTAATCATGGTGGATTGATTTTCAGATTTAACAATTATCCTACCCTCAAACCACTTCAACCTTTCAAATCTCGTAACACTAGTTTTTGGGTTCAACCCAATACCATTTTTTATTAATTAAATATATATTTATATATAGAAGAGAGAGAAAAAGAGAAGGAAAGAAGATAGAGAGAACCCGAACTCGGGTTTGTGAGCTCAAGGAGGATCCCGAACCCCGATCCCTGTGATGTGTACCAAGAACGGGCTGAGGCCGATTTTAGCCTCCCATTCCTGCCGAGGAGCCCGACTACGTGGTACGCTTGGTCTTATACTTGGTTTCAACCCAACTGCCACATCAGTTTTTGACTACCTTACCCAAACAAACCCAAATCATCCTTGTCTTACCCACACGTTAAATAATTAATAAAAAAGAAAAAAGAAAATAAGAGAGAGAAAGAAGAGAGAGATAAAGACAAACAAGAGAGAAGATGGGGGGTGGGGTGGGTGAGGGGGTAGGATGGAGGGGTAAGGGATGGTCCAAACAAAAGCCTCCTTGGTGGTGTACCTGATGAAGCCGATGCATAACCCAACACCTTTGGGTTGTGCATAACGGATAGCCTAAAACACGACTAGTTAATATTTTTAATTTAATATATTTTCGCCAACAAATACTTGTAAACATCTCATATGAACTGTGTGAGATATTCTCTAATTTGTATCTAGTTAGACTTGTGATTTTAAAACTAATATGATAGATGAGATGTTCAGTCCTTTATGTTGGTAAGACTGACACCTATACTATACAAATATTTAACATTAAGTCCTTTATGGGGGTTTGATATATAGAACAAGATGAGACATGACAGAATGAAACATGTGTCCTATGTTTTGTAGACATCTATGTGGAACACGTTAGAGCTAAATAGCAAGAGTGGAAGTAGTTTGTTTCTTTCTACCCTGGGAACTAAATATAACAAGACATGATGTACCTTTATACATCTTACAATACAAATAGCTCTCCTCTTTCACGATAATTGTCGTATGCTTATGGGTGAGCAAAACCGACCAAATCTGAAAAATGGACAATCCAATTAAAACATCCTTGGATCTGCCTGGCCCACATAACCCAAACTAAGCCGATCTCCGAAATCCGAATATATGGAAGTTTACTCAGTTCGAGTGGAGTCTCCTTTATTCAAATTGTGTTACTTAAAACACATATGCCCATCTTTAAATTTTTGTTGTATACGATTTATATTTTCTACTAATTTGGTGGGAAAATAAAATAAACAAAAACATATATTGCCAAACCCATAACTTGAACTTGATTAAATCCAAATCCGACATGACTCAAAGTCCGAAATCCTTCACACCCGATTTATTTTTTGGGGACTACATTTCATACCCAAAACCCGATCAAAAATTTAAATAAGAATGTATATTGCTATTGTTTATCTTGCAAGCTATAATTTTATAACATATACGGACCATATGAAATCCTTCGCACCCGATTCTGATTTTCACGGTCTACAAATATTCATGAAACAAACGTTTTTGTTGTTTGCCTGTTACCTAATGTTTGTGATTCATTAAATAAAATTCAAATACAATGTTTGAATTTAGACATTTGTATTGGTTTAGAGTGATAATGACATTCATCTATTTGCAATTTATCATTCAACTTTTCTAGATGTTGGTTTTGATAAAATTTACACTTTTTTATCTTTATCTTTTGTTCTTTTTGACTTTTTCATACTCCAAAATGAGCGAACTAGAATCTTGTTTTTGTCTTATTGAAAATATTGTAATTTACCCAAATCACGCTATCCTTAAAGCTTACTATGTTGAAGGGCGGATCTAGAATTTTAATGGTAGTACAATTTAACTATAAAAAAACTCAATTGATTTTCAAGCTCAAGTCCTCTTAATAGCAATAATGTTTTTGAAACACAATAAATTTGAAACTTAAAGCTAACATCTAAAATGAAAATGTCTTTAATGGGACTTGAACCAAAGACGTTCAATTTGAAAAGCAAGGAAATAACCAACTCCACCAAAAGAATTTTATATCCTTATTTAAGTTTCAAAATATATATAGTGGCACACAACAAATTTATACGGTGGCACCTTTCACGACCCTGTAATTTTTTACCTTACAATGAGAGAATGAAACGGTGACACATGCCACCATAGACATCTTAATAGGTCCGCCCATAGTCTACGTTTGTCCCTAATTCCCTATCTATAAGGGGATATTAAGAATAAAGAAAATGTTGATAATAATGAAACCTGGATTCATATTAGTCGTTACACATATAAGATCTATAGCATCAAGTTTTATTTCACATTTAAAATAAAACATGTTCATTTGTTTCATATATGAAACATACAGATGAATAATAATACGCAATTATATCTACTTTTGAAGCTTAATATTTTTATTGTAAAATATGTATTTCGAAGATGATCAAGTTCTTATTGTAAAATACGTGGTTAACAAAGCAAACGGTATATTATTGTAAAGCATGTATTTAGAAACACAAACATAGCGGTAATTGTTTGTGAACCATGTTGCAAATATAATAAATAATGTCAACAGTGTTGTAGCGGATTGGTTATCGTTTGAGGAGTTCATAGCGTACTAACCGAGTTCAAGTTTTCACGTGTGCATGTTTGTGGACATTTGAGTGGGGCCATGTTTAGCCCTAAAATTGTCAGGGATTAATCGGGCTTTGACCCGGACACTCTTCCAAAGAAAATATAATAAATAATATAAAAGATAAACTTCTACATTTTTCATCTAATAAAATTATACATAAGAAATTTATAGATGACGTAATTATTTTGTTATATTTAGTATTAGGATATTGATTGTTTAAATATAGTAATTCAAAAGATGTTATCACATTCATCGAGCTGTCTTGTATATTTTTGATAGAATACACTATTTGACTAAACATTAATGGTGGCCCAACCTGGTTAGAGGTCGGTTAAAAATAGTACACCAGCTTAATCTGTTAAGTCGTAACCAGTTATAAGATGGTTATAGTTAAAGAGGTTTTGAGTATAACTGGTCAAGGTTATTTTTAACCGATTAACTTTGACCGGTTATAACCGGTTAAGGTTGGTTAAAGACCTTTTTACTTTTTTTTAATAAAATAAGTGATTAATTCTATAAACTTTAAAAGAACTAAAATTTGGGTCACTCAAATTACTTTAAAAATGTATTTTTATACTTTTAAATGAATTACATTAATTATATAACAAAAATACATCACTTAAATATAAAAAACAACTATATTTTCAAAAAAAAAAACCCAGTTATGCATTTTTCGGAAAAACCTTAATCGGTTAAGGTTTTCGGTTAAGGAACCGCTTAAACACCGGGCTGGTTATAACCGGTTAATGACCGGGCCGATTATCAATTAACCGATCGAGCCGGTTATAACTGGTTACGTTTAGCCATCACTACTTAATGTATATAATTACCTAAAATATTTAAAATGCGATATTTCTTTCCTTCTAAAACTGGGATCGGGCTATTATCCTTTAAATAGTAGGCCTTAACTTGGCTTTCTTGATGGGCTTGATTTTGGGGATTTTGGCGGCTATACCCATGGGGGAACCCCCACATTAATTTTATAGCCATTCTCTCTCTCGTTTTGCACCTCATACCCATGAAAAGCCGTTATGAGGTCCGTTATAACGGCGTTCTTCAGTAAAAGACAAAAACGGAGCTCGGCTGACCAAAAAAAGTCAACAAAAACGCCGTTTTGACGCCGTTATAATGGCGTCAACGCCGTTTTGACACCGGTATAACGGCTCTAAGGCTAGGCGACAAAAAAAGTCCACCGTTTTGACCAAAATGCATAACGCACCGTTATAACGGCGCCATAACGGACCGTTATGGTGCCGTTATAACGGCTTTCAGAAAAAACAAAACGTTTTATGACCTTGGTTGACCAGTCAATGAAACGGCGTTGACTAGTCATAACGCACCGTTTTAACGGCCTTAAAACGGCGTTAGGTAAATCTGCTGATAAATGAGCCCAACTACATTGTCTTCTTCATTATTACTTCAACAACCTCCCCTTTTCTTATCCTCATACGAATTTTAGCCTTAGAGAGGGGACCATTGAACCCCACAACAACAACCTCTTTCCCGAAGATTGTTCACGTGACGGAATCTCGAAGCAACTTCTCAATTCGCACGTGCTTGTTTCCAAACGTATCGACATGGGTGACGTAAGTTGTTCTATCATTATGCTTTTTGATTACGCAATCACACCACCACCATCACCACCGTCTTCGGTCTTGTAACGGTGGCACACGCCACCCACCACCACTGCACCACCACTGCTGCACACGCCACCACTGCACCACCACTGCTGCACACGCCACCACCGCGGCGCCACCACCACTGCACCACCGCGGCGCCACCACCACCGCACCACCGCGACGCCACCACCACTGCAAACCCCACGTTGGAAAACCTAAAACGGCGCCTGAAACCCTAATGAACACTAAAACGGCGCCTGAAACCCTAATTTTGAAAACACTATAACGTCTCCGTTATAACGCCGTTACGCCGTTATGACGACGTAACGCCGTTATGACGCCGTTATGACACCGTTTTGACGACATAACGGTGTCATAACGGCGTCATAACGGCGTTACGTCGTCATAACGGCGTAACGGCGTTATAACGGCCTTCTTAATATTAAATTGAAATACGTTTTACTAAATATTTAAAAGTTATATGTATTTATGTATTTATATATGTATAAACATTTATATACGTGTATATATATACTTTATGCATGTATATATGTATATATAAATACTTATATGTATAAATACGTTTATATATGTATTTATATATATAAATACTTTATGTATGTATATATGTATATATAAATATAAATACTATATATATGTATATATTATATATATATATATATAAATACGTTTGTATATGTATTTATATATATATAAATAAGAGATCCCATATATAAACTATATTTATATATATCTTTATCGAAACTGTATTAATAATTTGTTTATGTGTATAGAGCAAGAGAATTACGTTGAAGAATCACATTCAGATGTTCGAAGAAATAAAAAATCGGTTGTCGGAAGAACGACTTTTGTTGCTACAAAATACGGTGTTTGGACCATGGTTACATAATGAGGAAACATCTGCGGACCCAATACTTTGTTTAGTAGTTTTGGAGCAACAAATCGAGCCGCCAAATGATCAACGAAACGAAATGTGGTTTAATATCAACGGTTATCACGTTCGGTTCACACGACGGGACTTCTGTTTGATTACTGGATTGCGGTTTGGACCACAGCCCGAGATCCAGAACACCAATTTTGCATTTGTCAGACGTGTGTTTGGAAAGTCGAAGATAATTATAAACGATGTCAGAACGCAGTTTGACCGGATTCAAAAAGAAAATGATCCATTTTCGAACGACGATGCAGTCCGTATTTGTTTGTTGGCGATAATTGAGCGGTTTTTCCTTGGGCATCAAAACCCTCAAAGAGTACCGGTGCTTATTTTGTCTCTTATAGACGATCTTGAGTTATGGAACTCCTTTCCATGGGGTTCTTATATTTGGGATTACACGTTTAACCAGATGAATCACGCGGTAGCAAGGCGAATCAGTGCTGGAAAGAAAGCAATGACGTTGACAGGATTTTTATTTGCATTGAAGGTTAGTTAGCAAATCTTAAAATAAAAAACAACCAATTATATTTTATTTGCATTGAATGTTAGTTTTCGACATATACTGATTAATTTTTTTTTATTATAATGACAGATATGGGTAATCGAGACATTTCCGGTCGCGAGGCGGATTTATAGACGACGCCACGATAGGATACCGAGGGGGGTTTGTTGGTATAAGGAGTCCACGTTTAATAGGATACATGCGGAACAAATGTTAGAGTTGAGTGACGAGGTAAGTTTGTATATATAAATAGT
Organism: Centaurea solstitialis; assembly: GCA_030169165.1. Classification (NCBI taxonomy): domain Eukaryota; kingdom Viridiplantae; phylum Streptophyta; class Magnoliopsida; order Asterales; family Asteraceae; genus Centaurea; species Centaurea solstitialis. Next base: position 73,838,556 of record CM058040.1, read on the forward strand.
ATATATAAGTTTGTATATATAAATAGTATATATAAGTTTGTATATATAAATACTATATATAAGTTTGTATACATATATATATATAAAGTATATTAATAATATATGTTTATTGAAATTGTTAGTTACTTTATATATATACATATTGCAATTTATATATTTATATATATATATATATATTGTCTATATATATATATATTGCAATTTATTAGCTAATAAACATGATAACGAGATTTTAATTTGATTGAACAGCAACCGCCAACGCGTATTGTGGCGACAGATGGTGAACAACGACATCAATGGTATATAGATAGTGTACAGTTTCTTGGCGACGATGATGACGATGATGGTGGGGATGGTGATAGTGATGATGATGATGATGGTGGGAATGGTGATGATGATGATGACTATGAGATGCGTAGTCGTCGACCGCCCATGGATGAGGAGCCCTTCCGAAATTATGAGGGTTATAGGTCATCGTACATGGAGACCGGGGGGCCCAGTCAGCCCCCAAACGACTGGAATGCTTTTGATGGTTGGACGACCCAGCAAGCAGAAATTGACTCTCTTAAGACTCGAGTGAATCAGCAGGACACGTGGTGGGATCGATTTAAAAATTTGACGGTAAGAATTTTATAAAAGTATTATATAAATACTATATATATAAATACTTTATATTATACATATATAAATACTTATAAATATATATATATATATATATATATATATAAATACTTATAAATATATATATATATATATATATATAAATACTTATATATATATATAAATACTTTTATTTATGTATTTACTATAAGTATGTATGTATATATATATATATATATAAATACTTATATATAAGTACTTTTATTTATGTATTTACTATAAGTATTTATATATGTATATATATAAATACTTTATATAATACATATATAAATACTTAAGTTATGTATGTATAAAGGTATTTCATATTTGTATGCAGCTGTCAGCGGCCTCAAGCAGTGACCAACCTATGGCTGCAGTTGGTTCCTATTATAGTAGTATATTTACTGAGACGCCATTCCAGCAATACACGCAGCAGCAGCAGCAGCAGCCGACTAGTATGATGGATTCCATCCCCCAGTTTTTCTCCGGTCCAGCAATCACCGACTTTCAGTCGACGTACTCCGAGCCACCACCGCAGGTAAATATTTGGGATTTTTTGATAAACAAGCTTTACCCATTTAACGGGTCGTGTTTGTTGTTAACGTATCGTGTTTGTACGTAGGTGTCATCGAGTACGGGTGTTGACATGTTCAACACTATTATCGAGGACCGCTCCTGGGTACGTTGCAATTTACTATTTATATATGATAATAATAATTGAATATATATAAATCTATTGTTTGTACGTTGCAATTTACTATTTATATATGAATATATATAAATCTATAATTATTTATATTAGCATCAAAGGATATTTTTATAATAATGTTTATAGAATAAATCAAAGGATGCGTTTTTTGGCCATATATATATATATATTGATATTTATTGTAATAACTTAATAACAATCTATTGTTGTGACAATTCAGGCCGCCTCATCTGGTTTTACGTTCCAGACTCCCGTACAGGATGTACAGCCGGCTCCCAGTTTTATGCAGGATGTACAGCCGGCTCCGAGTTTTGTGCAGGATGTACAGCCGGCTCCGAGTTTTGTGCAGGATGTACAGCCCGATCAGACTCCTATGCAGGATGTACAGCCCGCTATGGGAAAGGGGATGCGCGAAAAAAGACCGGCGGCATCAACAATAACCCCATATAGGGATCCCGGCAGCGATACCCCTCCGACACGCGATTTGGAGGCTTTGAGGAAGAAAAGGAAGATTGACAAAGCGCTTTATATGAAGATTAAACCTAGGCCTAAAAAGGAGTCGAAAGTCGCTAAAAAGTACTGGGATGGGATGTTGGAAAAGGAGTCAATTCGGTATTTGGTTGAACCGATAGACGAAGTGTGGTGGGCTCAACTGCTTGGGTTAGATAGACAGGGTTGGTTCGAGAATTCGGTTAGTATTTCATATACTTCTATATATATAAGAAAATTATACACGTATATAAATTTAAATTTATATATGTATATAAATTTCTATATATATAAGAAATTTATATATGTATATATGTATTTATATATATATATATAAATACTTTATATATATAAGATATATATAAATACTTTATATATATAAGATATATATAAATACTTTATATATATATAAGAAAAATATATATAAATACTTTAACAATCGTTTTTGATTTTTAATAGCATATCACATTATGGGTGTATACCATTATGTCAAGGCGACCCGCCAAAGCGCCTTGGTCGATCGCGATTCCAGATTTCTGGTCCATGATGTCGAACGAAAATACACCCGATCCAGTTTCTTATGGGAAACCAATGATAAGTGGGAATTTGGACGGTTTTCCAGCATGGAGTACTATCACAAGGGTATACCGTTAAACATTTATGTATATAAATTAATTTAATATTGACACTTGCTTTTTGCACGTTTATATAATTAATTGAAATGCTAATTTGGGGTTTTAACCTTTCTTTTTGAAGGTCTACATACCAATTTGTATTGACCAATCACATTGGGTGCTGGGGGTCTTGAACACGAAAACGTATAATATAACAATACATGACACGTTGGGTTCTGAAAGGCTTCGGGAAATACTAGAGACGGCATGGACTCTATTCACCGATAACCTACAAAAGTGTTATGAGGACCTCAATGAACCCGGTATAGCTAGCATGTGGAATCAACACTCAAGTTTCGAGGTGGCTTCGGATACACCACGACAGAGCGGCGCACTCGGTGACTGTGGTCCATGGGTATGTAGGTTGTTGGCGCATTATACCGACTATATGCGGGCTTCTACTATTACGCAGCAGAGCATCGTTGACATCCGTCATCAAATGGCTGATATCTTTTGGACCTACCGTAATGGATAGATATGTTATTTGGACCTATCGTATTGTATAAATATGTTATTTAAGTGTTATTTTGGTTTATTTTGTCTTTCGTTTTATATAATATATCAAGTGGGTATTATAGAGTCATTTCTATTATAGAGTAATTTTAACAAAGTATAAGGGCCAAATACGTAACTTTATTTGCTATATATAGCATAGCAAATGTCCATAGCATACTTACATCTCAACAAACCAACAATTCGTAAGATTTAAAAAATGGCTTCTTCTTCAAAAGCACCAAAATCACCAACACCAGAGGACGATTATTGGCCACAGGTGATAACCGAGAGCATGAAACAGTCCATTAAGCGGTATCAGCAAAGCTTGGAAAACCACGAGACAACTAAAGGTAACTTTCAAAAGGAAGAAAACAAAAATTGTAATGTCATTTGGGAGGGCCGAGAATGGATCGTCAAAGCCAAAGACGATATTAAAAAGAAAGAACAATCTATCGCTAATCTAAAGCAAAAAATTGAAAAAAAAGAAAGTCAGATTTGGGATGCCCAACAAAGCAATTACGAACTCCTTTTAAAGATTGACGATCAAGATTCGTATATTCATGCATGTGAAGATTGGTTGGAAGCAGCTAGAGAACATTATCCGGATTACTTTAAATCGGAAGGTTTTTGAGGAAGATGGTCAATTTTATGTCTCTAATTTTCATAACTTTAATTTTCTCGTATTTCATTTTCATGTCTTTAATTTTCATGTTTATGTATGTCTGTTAAGTTGTTGCTAATTTTGTAGTACTTATAAATTACCTATTTTAATTTGCTGAGCACATGAAAGGGTGATGATTTTATTCAAAGCATAATAACCATGTAATTCAATATATATTGATAACCTATTTACACAACATTTTTTAAAGCAACTTCACAGTGACATAAAGGAGATGGAAGCTGCACAAGCTCAACTTCAAATACAAGCCTCACGCACGCATAGTCCTAATTTAGGACTATGCGTGCGTGAGGCTTGAATTTGAAGTCGAGCCTGTGCAGCTTCTACCTCCTTTATGTCAATGTGAAGTTGCTTTAAAAAATGTTGTGTATATGCAATTGATGTACAAAATTGAAAATAGATAACAATTCATAATATTAGGCTAAACAGACTTGTTAAAATAACGTACTCGCCTAAGTCGTACAAAATTAAAGCATTTTTACGTCGAAAATAACACTGCAGCCATCCATAAGCTCATGCGTTTGTGGGTCTTCAACAAGAGTAAACACCAACCCACGATCGGGGTCCAGGTTGCCAGACCAAGGCCACGACTTAAAATCACCCTTAACGATAACACGGTCAGAAGGAGATCCGGGTGATGCCTCAAAACCTACTTTCATGTCCATAGGAAACTTCATGCCTAAGACCCTCATCAGGCACTTATTATGATTGTTCAAAGCCCACATTCTCACAAACTCGGTTGGAATTTGCTGAAAAAATTAAAAGACCGAACAAATTATGAAGTAACATAACTGGAATTTGCTATAGCAATAGTTATCAAACAGAAAAAATAAACTTACAAGTCGGCCAGTTTGGTATACAAAATTATCAACTTTAGCAACGAAGGATCTGCGGTCACCCGAACGTAAAAATCCTGCCATTTTCTATATCGTAGGAACTTAAAAAGAGAGGATTTACCTGCAATGTGATTATTTTAAGAGAAATAGGTATCCTATATATAGCGAATTATTTACCTGCAATGTGAATATTTTAACTTTTACTTTTGCAGTATTACTTGAGAGAATAGATTCTTTCTTATTGATTACTGACAAAAGGAAAAGCAAAAGCAAAAGCAAAAGAAAGGACTTCAGACCAAACAGACCGTTATAACGGTCCGTTATGGTCCGTTAAGCCGTTATAACGGACCGTTATAACGGCTTAACGGACCATAACGGACCGTTATAACGGTCTGTTTGGTCTGAAGTTATATGTACTGCTTTTGCTTTTGCCTTTTGTCAGTAATCAATAAGAAAGATTCTTGGTTTGCTGTACACCCGTGAATTCATATTCCCCACCTAAAATCTACCCTTGAATTTAATATTTCCCACCTACACGCTATAAAAATATGGCATCACATTAACAATTCTCATACCTTTCATACAAATTTTATCTAGATCTGATTGCAACAATGGCTGAGAAGTTGCCTTCCTCATCAGCAAACCCTCCTTCTCAAAGAATGTCTGCACCCCCATCTTCTTCTCAAAGAATGTCGGGAAACCCTCATTCTTCTCAATTTGAAAACCCTCCTTCTACCCAAATAATGCCTGGAACTCTTCGTAGGGAAATAGCAAAAAGAGAAGCGGAGATAGCGGCGATAGGTGAAGAATGGGTGCGTAAGCGGGCTGAACAAGATACCATTGAAGCCGAAATTGAAAACAAAAAGAAGTTCGCTAAAGAACTTCAAAAAGAAATTCGAATGGAAGAAAAACGTATCAAGGAGGAATATGCGGCTTGGTATCCAAAGATGCAACAACTAATCAAAGAAAAAGAAGGGTGGATTAATTCGATTAAAGTTCTCTATCCGAATGATAACTAGGAGAATCCGTTAAACTAGATATTGTTGTTGTTTCTTTAAGTTTCGTGTCTCAATTATGTTATCATGCTTTCAATGAAATGAATTCTTTTTTATGTCCTTTTGATACACAGTGCCTCAATAATTCAATAACAAACAGTTGTTACAAATTAAGATCACCAAACATAACATACAAATTAAAAGTTGTTACAAACAAACAAACATAAGATACACATAAACACAAATGGCTGATAAAATATATCAATCCTCGTTAAGATCAACATTCAAATCAAATGTAGGACGACTAAAGGTTTCATTCGGTTGTTGTGTAGGCTCTACTGGAGTTTGTCGGGTAGCCGATGGAACGTGAATACATTGACTACGTTTGTGTCCGTATTGACGACATATACCACATCTTTTGCGAGTCGTTCTCTCACCGCGAGATGGAATACGATAATTGCTACTCGGTTTACCGGGTAGTTTTTTCATTACCGGTGGATGGACAACCATAAGTGGGTAATCTGGACTAACCCATGTTTGTAGCGGGCCAACGGGGTTTATTGTAGGAGCGTATGATTCCCGAAGGTTATGCACAGTGAAATAAGGAGAGGCAAATTGCCAACAGTCGTCCAATCCCATGTAACTTGCAACGGTGATAACATGCCCGCAAGGTAAACCAGAAAGTTGCCATTTCCCACAAGTACAAGTCTTATCATACACATGGACTTTCGCATCTCTATACCCATCTTGCACTTCCCACTTACCATAGCCAATTTCATGTGCAGTCCACCCACTACACTTACCCATTCTTCTTTGTACAATCAGTTCCGCCCACTGGGTTAGTTTATTGTTCATGGCTCCTACAAATATTTTAGGATAATTATTTCCTTATTATTACAGCAAACGTTTAAAAATAAATTTATTAACTAAATCGTAAAGGTAATAACCTGCAATTCTACGACGGGTGGAATACCATTGTTGTTGATACGATCGAAAGTAATCCATCAGGCCCACAATTGGGTGTTTACGAGCAACTGTGGCATGTGCGTTCATCGACTCGACACTGTTCGAGGACATTATGTTGTACCTCTGGCCTGGAAAATGCGCCCTTGACCATTTGTTTGCGCCAATCCTATTCAGCATTTCGGCGTATGGAACTGCAGCTACTAGGGCATTCATTTGAAACTCAAACTCATGTGTGGTATTAGCCTTGCATGTCTTCAATAACAGGGTTTTGTTGTCGTCGATGTTGGGGGCCTTAGCTTTGATGTTCATAAATAAGTGGCGACAACAAAGCGCGTGATGCGCAGTTGGGTACACCGTGTTAATTGCTTGGTGTATTGCAGCAGCTCTATCGGACATGAATACCAGCCCCTCCATTTCCCCGATACATTCTCTCAGCATAGACAAAAACCAAGTCCAATGCTCGCCGCTCTCAGACTTTGCCACTCCAATAGCAATGGGCACAACTTGGTTGTTTCCATCCATAGCAACAGCTAAGAACATTGTGCCCGAGTAACGACCCTTTAAATGAGCACCGTCGATTATAATTACCTTACGCAGCAAACCGGAACGGAAAGTTACTATCTGCAAAAATAATAGTATAGATATAAGAAAACCCGGACAAAAAGTGTGAATCTTGAAATCAACGTTGTCAATTAAAAAAAATATACGTACCGAGCAGCCAAGCGCATAGAAACACGACACGAACCGTCCATCATTGCCTACGACAATCCTGGTCTGCGTACCAGGATTGTTGAGCTCCAAATTATAAAAGTAGAGAGGAAGTCGGGTAAACGAATCCTCGGGGTCACCTTCAATCATGTTTATTGCCTGCCATTTCGCACGCCATGCTTGCCAGTACGAAACGTTTATTTTATGTTGCGCTTTCATATCCTTTATAATGTCTGCCGCACAGAGGTCTCTTCTAACATCGCCGGTTTTATCTTGAAGCAAATGTGACAGCACTCTCCTGCTTGCGTTCCGATGCGCAGAATGCATTTGCGTCCTCGAGCACGTGTGGACATCATTCAATATCCGAACTTGAAACATGGTTGATCCCCCGAGACAGCTAGCATATATGCGCCAACCGCAGTTTTTTTGCGCACATATTGCCTCATATCTTTTTTTGCAAGATCTTGGCGTTCTAAACTCGAAACCTTCTTGAAGGAACTTCAATCCGAGTGCGAGTGTCAAATCTCCTTTCGTACGAAAAACCTGGTGTAGTTTAACTTTTTCACGACGGGTGTACCGTATGGCTTGGTTGGCTGTGATGGCAACGTCGTCTGACCTTGGGTGAGGGGGCAAATCATGAAAGTCATCAGGTATTTGGTATACATAATTGTCAGGATTGATGTCTCTGACCTCTTCTTCGTCTTCGTCTTCTTCTTCATCTTCGTCTTCGTCGTCTTCTTCTTCTGTGTCAGCCTCTTCTGGTGCTTGTTGTGTCTCGGGAACATAGGAGGTGGATGTGTACTGGCTAGAAACACCATATGTATCACTAGAAAGTATTTCTGCGTTGTCGAAGGACGTATGACCATATAGATGCTGGTCTCCGATGTTCGAATTATCTTCGCGGTTTTCTTCACTACTCACATCGTTTCCCGTAGTCACATCGTCGTATACATAAAGTGTTGCCGGAGGGTCTAATCCGACAACCGATTGTAAGAAAGTTGTTAACTGTTCATCTGACGCCAAAATATAAACATTACCCGACTCAATGTACGAAAGTTTAGTGACACCATCAGAAGGTTCGATGCCAAATCTTGAACAAATATTTTTGACCATCTTTGAATACGTAGTCGTTATCGGCACCCACACACACGAGTTGGCAAGGTGCGTTAAATAGACCCATTCACCGTCGTTTTGATACCACCCACCACCACCCGAAATAGACAACAAAAGTTTTTGGTGTTCACTCATTTTTTGTGTATGAATTTTGAAGACAATGAACGTCCATTTATACAAAAACCTTAGAAATTCATACATACAATCACAAAACCCTAAAAAATATGTAACGGTCCGTTATAGAGCCGTTATAACGGACCGTTTTATAAATTTAGGGTTTTGGTCAACGCCGTTTCATTGACTTGTCAAAAACGTTTTGTTTTTTCTGAAAGCCGTTATAACGACACCATAACGGTCCGTTATGGCGCCGTTATAACGGTGCGTTATGCATTTTGGTCAAAACGGTGGACTTTTTTTGTCGCCTAGCCTTAGAGCCGTTATACCGGTGTCAAAACGGCGTTGACGCCGTTATAACGGCGTCAAAACGGCGTTTTTGTTGACTTTTTTTGGTCAGCCGAGCTCCGTTTTTGTCTTTTACTGAAGAACGCCGTTATAACGGACCTCATAACGGCTTTTCATGGGTATGAGGTGCAAAACGAGAGAGAGAATGGCTATAAAATTAATGTGGGGGTACCCCCATGGGTATAGCCGCCAAAATCCCTTGATTTTGTTAGCCCCCTACCAACTACCAACTAGGCAACTACCAAGTACTCAAGTTCAGCTCGTTTCAATAGATTTTGTTTTTAATATTATCAAGAACAGTTTATATTGTAAGTGGCTGTTTGTTTTTTTTTTTTTTAATCTTTTAAAATCTTTAAGTCTGAAAATTATGATTTGTTTTATTTTTAAGGAAATGCTTGAAATTTTTTTACCGTCATTTGAAAGTTTAAGAGGTATATCAATTATCATCCATCTCTTATTATTTAGACGTGAAATCAGACTTCAAAAAAATAAACGACACCTAAATTTCTTTTTAAAGATTTGAACTTATGTTTATATTTTATCTTAAAGAAATAATAGATAATCAGTTGAAGATGCTCTAACTTCACATATTCTTTTTAATTGAGCCAATTTGTTAGATGTTTAGTTTTGTTCTTTTTGTGTTAGTAGGGGAGTAAGCGAGTCGAGCTGCTCGTGAGCTACTCGAGACTGACTCCTTAAAAGCTCGATTTGAGCTCAAGTTAAACGATCTTGAGATTCATTTTAGGCTTGTTTAATAAACGAGTTCGAGCTCAAGCATTTATGATTGATTTCATTTAGGCTCGCGAGGCTAATGAGCCTTAATTAATAATACATACACACATATATATATATATATATATATATATCTATATATAATAAAAGAGTAACTTATTGACACGTGTCGCGCTCTGAGTAACTCATTGACACGTATCGTGCTCTGGTGAGTCATTGTCACATCATATGCATATGTGTCATGTGTCATATGTTGACACATGGCACTGATTCAAAATTTAAAATTATTAAAAATTAATCCAAAATTATCTATTAAATATAACAAATTTTATCTCTATTTATTGGTAAGAAGTCATCTATATCTCTATCTCTCTCCCTAAATTGATATTTAAAAATTATCTATTAAATATAACAAATTTTATCTCTATTTATTGGTATGAAGTCATCTATATCTCTATCTCTCTCCCTAAATTGATATTTAAATACTAAGCAGATTCAACAAAAACCGTATAAACCTTACATTTTCCATTTTAGTTTTTCAAGTTCCTCCATTACTCTTTTTGCAAACATCTTAGGTAAGTTCGTCAACCATTTTTTCGAAGAACATTCATGCATAAAATTTATTTTATTATTTGTTTTTGCAATTATTTGAAGAATGGTAAGCAAATTTGTGTCATTGTTTTTTTATGATGAACTAAATCATATGGTTTGATTTTCTCCTGATTTACTTTTTTTTAGTTTTTTGATCTACACCAGTAGAAGCATAACTAAGTTTTCTTCTCTACATTATATAATAATTTATATTTGTATTCATGTAACTAATTGATAAACGTCATCAAATAGAAAATAAATATTTCATTTTAAATATAATGAAGATAATCATTGAGTTTTAATATAATAGTTAATTAATATTTTTATAACAAATTATTGTTAAACATATCCATTATTATATTTCAATCCAAGTACACTTTTGTATGTATATCTTTCTCTTTATATGTGAATGTATATTAACGTCATTTTAAAGTCCAAAGATAGTTTATAGTTTGATCTATAAAATGTCTTTGTTATATTTTCGTTGTTGATAATTTGATATCAATTGAATTAAATTAAAAATAAATAAAGTTTGTACTTTTTGTAATATAATTAATGTATTTGATAGAAAATAATATTGATGTTAAAAGATCAATAGCACAACAATTCATATTTGTAATATAAGGTTTTTTGCATGACTTAATTTTTTGAAATTATCCCGTGTATTACACGGGATCAAAACTAGTATATATATATATATAATAAATATTATAAATAATAAAGAAATTAAGTAACATATTAAACATTGATTTACAGGTAAACTAGTCGAATTCGAGCCGAGCTTAGACTCGTTTGACAAACGAACTTGAGCCCGTTAAATATTGACGAGCTCGAGCTTGATATATAAGGATCGAAACGAGCTGAACTTGAGTTTACTCAACTTGGGTTCGGCTCGGGTCACTTACGTGGAAGAGAATTAATAATAAATTTTTTGATTCAACTTGTTTATAATTTGTTAGGTGTATATGAAATATCACTTTCATATGTTTACGTTAGATTTCAAGTTTTTAGATAAGTTGAGATGACCTCTAAAAAAAATTTCGAAGTTAATAAATGGGGCAGCTTACCGGTTAAGGCTTGGTGTTGGGGAAAAACCCACCCAAGTTCGAATCCGGAGGTGAGCAACCAGGGGCCACTGAGTGTTAATCCCAGGGGAGCATGCTTTAGCTCTTGGTAAAAATTGCCAAGAATATAGTCTGGCCAAAGTCCAGGTGAACCTTCCTAAAAAAAGAAAAAAAAATTGAATACATGTAAATATAATATCACAGAAAGAAAATTAATTTTAATATTTTGTTTCAAGAAACTATATTTCATAAGGTCGTGCGTGACGGTGGTGGCTTCAAAGCCGTTGGGCTGGGCGGGTATTGGTACGCCACCGGCAGGCGGCAGCTTGAGCGGGTTGAAGCAATCCACGGGTTGTTGAAAGCGTTTGTTTTGTGAGAAGCCGATTAAAGAGAGGGTTGTGTGTGTGTGTTGTGTGAGAGGGTTGAGTACTAATCAGAGAGAGTTATAGAGAGTTAATTGTGGGGTTGGAAAAAAACTGATGTGAAAGCTGATGTGGCAGTGGGGTTGGAAAAGTTGAGAGGATTGGGTACACATAGCTATCTTTATCCACAAATCAAACAAAACCAATCTTTAATAAAAAATTAATTTCTTTTTCTTCCACCTATCCAATCTTTAATTCCAATCCAATCTATCATTTTCCATACTTTATTCACAATCCAAACCAATCTTAAAAATTATATTATAAAATTATATATTTAATATCTTTTAACTTTAAATAAAATATAAATAAACTTAATTTCATATTTCATATTTAAAACATAATTATAAATATAAAAACCATTTTAATTGATACTTATTATCTAAATAATTTAACATTATCTACATTTAATATTAAAATAATGAAACATTATCTAGAAAATATAATAAAAATAATAAAATATTGTGCCAAACTTAGTTTGCCACTGCAAATGGTTTGCACAAATAATTTGAAATTTATTTCATTTTTCTTTTTATTTAATTAAATGAAGTTTGTCTTATATGCAAATGAGTTTGGTTTGGTTTGTCATTGAAGGTAGTCTAAGCATCATTTAAGGGAGTATAATTTAAAATCGTATTCATGTTTCATAATTTATATGTGTTTTTTAAACTATTTATTCCAAAAATACACTCTTTTCAAACTATAATATAAAATATCTCTTACTATAAAAGATTCAAGGGAAAATTGCCGAAAAAGGTAACATAAATGTCAAAAAAATTCAATCAAGGGAACATACATTTTTTTTTGCCGAGAAAGGACTATGCATTTGATTTTGTCAAAAAAATGGAATGTGACCTGATTAACTTGATGATTGCTTAGTCAGCAGGTAACCTGCTGACGTGTCTGTCCAAGTGGCAGTCCAGTCAGCACCATCAAATTGCCGAAAAAAGTAACATAAATGTCAAAAAATCCAATTAGGGGAACGTACATTTTTTTTGCCGAGAAATCACTATGCATTTGATTTTGTAAAAAAAAAGGAATGCGACATGATTTAACTTGATGGTTGCTTAGTCAGCGGGTAACCAGGTAACGTGTTTAATTTGTCCAAGTGATAGTCCAGTTAGCACCATCACACCTTTGATCAGCGTTGATCGGAGTTAACCACCACCACCACCACTCATCGTTACCCACAGCCATCGACTGCCATAGCCACGCACCGCCATCAATTGTCATCGCCACGCACCGCCACCAACTGCCACCCACCACCCATCCCCCCTCTTTCTTAGAATTCAACATCTAATTGCGTATAGATGAGGTAGGCGAGTCAAGCACCACCACCACCCACGTCCGCCGCCACCCCCCACCACCCACGTCTCCTGCCACCCGCTGCAACCGACGACTCCTCACCACCCACCGCCCCCACCACTGTTAGGATTATGTGCAAGATAGTAACAGGGTTTACCGTGTCCAATGTTATAAGACACTAGTAGGTCACACCGCTGCACACCAATTAGAGATCAAGTGGATTTACCAGTTTGATGGAATAATTAATTAAGTATAAATTAATTATTGAGTGAGAAATAAATAATAAATAGTTATTTATTAGTTAAATAAAATATCAGTTGGTATATTTTATCGGATTAATTAATAGATAATTAATTAATTAAAAGGGTTAAGTTATTTAACTAATAGTTATTAATTAAATAAAAGGTTTAAATCAATTAAATAACCTTATCGGGCTTTTAATTGATCGGGCTTTTTCTTTAATGGGTATTACCATATTTATAGTTATAAATATGGTAAAACCCTTATCACTTTCATTATGATTCAATCAATTTAGCCTAAAAGAAAAAACCCTAGAGAAAACCTGAAACCCTCATTCTCTCTCACTCTCCATCGATTTCAAGGTAGTCCCGAAGGTGGTCTAGCAGCTAATCTCGTGAAGGTGTCAGTAGCGGTGTATCCCCTACTTGCGTTCCGGTGTTATTCACGATTAGAGGTAAATTTTCGGAACACCCTTATTTGTATCTGTCTGTGTTTAGGATTGGATCCTCGATTGGGAATCGGGGTATTTTATTCCGCTGTGCATGTTCTGTAGCCTGCGATTCCCAACAGTGGTATCAGAGCCACTTCCTAAACCTAACAGATCAGGTTTAAACTGTTTGTTAGTTAATTAGGTTTTATAAAAATCGTTGCTTTTTGATTCGTTTTTTGTTTTAAAGATTCGATTTTTCGAAAACCTAACTTAACGACGATCGGCGGTGGAACGGCGGCAGTTAGCCGGCCGGACCTCCAGGCCGATCGCCGGAGAACCGAACCACCAGCCGGCTACACCACCGTATGTGGTGATCGCCGGCTGACACCGCATCGAACCACCAGCCGCACCACCGTATGTGGTGGCGGCGTCGGCCGTGGAAGGAAACCACCACCGCACCACCGATTGTGGTGGCGGTGGTGTCGATTGATAATTACAGCCGCTGGTAAGCGGCGCCGGGCCGATTGGGTGACGACCACCACACCACCGTATGTGGTGGTGGTGGCGTCGATGGATTTTGTTGATCACGATCACGGCGGCGGTGGTAGCCCGGAGCTACTGCAGTCGCCGGTCGATTGAGATGGTGGCGACGGTGTTGATCACGGGCGGCGGTGGTGGCTTTCCAGCCGCTGCTGTCGCCGACGATTGACAATGGTGCGGGCGGCGGTGGTGGCTCCTCAGCCGCTGCTGTCGCCGGTGGATTATGGTGGAAGCGGTGGTTGTTTGTTGCGGCGGTGGTGGCTCTCGAAGTCGCTGCTGCCAGCGGCGTTTGTGGGTAGTACGGGCGGCGGTGGTGGCAATTGTGTCATCATCGTCGCCGGCAATGGAGAAACCACCAATCGACGGCCACGTTTTGGCGGATCGGTGGTAATCGAAATTGTCGTTCTTTTTCGATCGTTTATCGTTAACGGGTCTCGATTAGGATTCGTTTCCGGATAGACTTCGAGATGAGAATCTTTTTTAATCAGATAAGGTTTAAAACGGTTCAGGATTAAATTAATTTATTCGTTTTTAAATTAATTTTTAGTTCTATAATTATCCTATTAAAATCCAGTTGCATTTTAATTTGTTTAATTATATCAAGTCATAGCTAAACCCTTTAGACCCGTGGTTGTGTTATAATTTTATCTGTTTTATAAGGGAGGCCTGCGTGCCATTTACAACCCTTCTTGTAATTTTTAATTATTAGAATAGTTGGGAGGCCTGCGTGCCATTTTAAGCCCATTTGTAATAGTTAGTTTTAATTATATCGAGACGGAGACAAGACGACGACCATGGATCTCGGAGCCAGTGGGAGTGCCAGAAGATGAAGACTTTTGTCACTTAGGGTTGAGACCGTTGTTTTGTCTTGGCTCACAAAACAACATTAGTTTAAGGGTTTAGGCTATGACTGTGCTTTTTATATTTAAATTGCGTGGTTGTTTAATTTACGTAATTGCTATTAAATATAAATTGCCCTTTTTGAACAATTGTTTAAAAATAAAAGGATACAAATACAGTTAGTGTTTGGATCCAGTTTTTCAAAGTTTTGAAAAAGGAAACTGACAATTTTGACCCTTGTTCAAATCATAGATTAGCAAGTGCAACCCACTTTGGGGGCACCTCCGGTGTAAGGTACATAGGGCGTTGTAAGTGCACACACTATGAACGCCCGTGTTCAAACCGAAACTGGAGGGTGATAAAACTCTGCGAATTATCCCCAGGTGGTACCGGCCAGAGTTTGTCCAGGTCCCGGGTGGTGCAGTCTATTTTGGTAATTATTTATTCACTGGGTGGTACCAGGCCAAAATGCACTAGAGGGACTAAATATGCACGGATTATATTTCCGATGTCCCGACGATCTAGAAGTCGTATTTTCGAATTAAAATACGATTGGTATAGTTTTACCTACCATAGATCGCATGAGTCGATTTGACATGATCACATGCTTCCCGACACATGTGAAATATGGATTCTAGTCTAATAAATTTATTTTAAGGGTAATAATTTATTAGAATTTATATAATTATAAACTAAATTTGGAATTTATTCTTAATTTGTAGATGTCGAAATCTGTAATTCCGTTTTATACCCCTGAGGAATCCCTAAGACTCATCAACTGTAAATGGAAGCTTACAGGCCAAAATTTTCCAGTTTGGAAAATGCACCTTGATAATATCTTGCGTGCACAGGGTAAGCTGTATGTTCTGGAAAAACCTGTTTCACGACCAGAGAGTAATTCTCCCAAGAGGGATTTTACTCAGTACTTTAAATATCTGGAAGATGAATCGGATGTAATGTCCATTCTGATTTTCTCAACATCACCCGAGTTCACGGGAGATTTAAGAGTTAAATCATGTTGCCAGGTTGTGAAAGATATAGAGAACCAGTTAGGTCTCTATAAACATACAGGTAAACTTTTGATCATGCAAGAGATCTTTTCACTGAAGCTGAAAAGTGGTTAGTCAGTTAAAGACCATCTTATTAAAATGAGAAGGCTCTTTAAATGTTTATCACGTTTGGGGTACAAGATGACTCAGGAAGAGCTAGTGTACCTCATGTGGTTTTCCCTCACGAAAGAGATTCAAGACACAGCTAGTGCCTATATGAAGGAACCAAAGAAAGACGTGGATAAAGTTCATGAAGATATTCTGGCCAGTCTAGAGCCAGTACCTGAACCTGCAGATCTCATGGAGACTGATGTGATTGATGAGCTAGGAGATCTGAGTTGCCCAGAATGCGGCAGCGAGGATATTTGCGAGCACTCGATGAATATCGACCAGATAGAGATCGGTTTACCCGATGCTCCAGGTATCTTTATGATAGATTGCTTAATCACTTCTTATGAATCATGGGTAATTGATACAGGCAGTGGTAACCACATTTGTAATCATTTACAGGGATTCACTAGAAGAAAGACTTTGAGGAAGGACCGTTCGAACCTACGAGTTGGCGAAGGCACTCCGTTGATAGCTGAAGCCGTAGGATCTTATAGTCTTAGTCTACCCTCGGGTCTAGTTTTGGAACTGGATAATTGTTATTATATTCCAAATATGATTAAGAATGTTTTGTCTTTTGATTTGTTAGTAGACCAAGGATTTTATTATAAATACGATTATAAAATGATTTCTGTCTTTAAAGACAATATTTTCTACTTTAAAGCAACACCCGTGAATGGTCTATATACAGTAAATCTACAAGACAACAGTAGTGAAATCTATCATATAAGTAAACGATCCAAAGACATTGAGGATCAGACTTACCTCTGGCATTGTCGTTTGGGCCACATAAACAAGAAGCGCGTTGAACTACTCCTGAAAGGAGGTTTTCTTGGAACTTTCGATTACAAACCTTTTGATAATTGCGAGTTTTGTTTATCTGGCAAAATGACAAAGCAGCCTTTCAACAAAGAAAATGAAAGGGCTACTGACTTATTAGAAATAATTCACACAGATGTGTGTGGACCATTTAGTCATGTAGCAAGAGGAGGATACCGGTACTTCATTACCTTTACTGACGATTTCAGTAGGTATGGATATGTCTATCTTATGAGACATAAATCCGAAAGCTTTGAAAGATTCAAAGAATTTCAGAATGAAGTACAAAATCAACTTGACAGGAAGATCAAGTTTTTACGGTCAGATCGCGGAGGCGAATATCTTAGTGACGAGTTTGACAATCATCTGATGGAGTGTGGGATTGTAACTCAACTCACACCTCCGTATACACCTCAGATGAATGGTGTGTCAGAAAGGAGAAATCGTACTTTACTTGATATGGTACGAACGATGATGTGTCACTCTACGCTGCCAATGTCATTCTGGGGACATGCGCTCGAAACAGCAGCACACATACTAAACAGAGCACCAACAAAGTCGGTAGAAAAGACTCCATACGAGTTATGGAAGGGTAAGAAACCCAATATGTCTTTTCTAAGAATTTGGGGCTGTGAGGTTTACGTCAAACGACCTACCTCAGAAAAACTCAAACCCAAATCCGACAAGTGTTTCTTCGTAGGATATCCCAGAACCACCGTGGGATATTATTTCTACAACCCTGAAGAGAACAAAGTCTTTGTTGCTCGAAATGGAAAATTTCTGGAAGAAAAGTTTCTCAGTTCTGGAAACACCAGAAAGGATGTAGATCTACAGGTAGTAGACGAAGAAAACACTACACCAATTGTTGAGCCAGAAATTCAACATGAGAATGTTGAACCTCGATCAGAAACGATTGAGGAAGTGCAAACACAGGACCTTCGCAGATCCAGTAGGGTAAGACAAGAACCAGATAGGTATCTTGGATTTCTAGTCTCTCAGGACAGCGGAGACTTGAATGAACCAACATCCTATGGAGAAGCTGTGTCAGGCAATGAGTCTGAACAATGGCAGGAAGCCATGAAGGCTGAGATGCAATCCATGTACGACAACCAAGTTTGGGAGTTGACTGATTTGCCACAACACTGTAGAGCTGTTGGACGCAAATGGGTTTTCAAGAAGAAAACCGACATGGATGGAAATGTACACACTTTCAAGGCCAGACTGGTCGCAAAAGGATTCACGCAAACTCATGGTATCGACTATGACGAAACCTTTTCGCCAGTGGCCATGCTAAAATCAATTAGGATTCTAATGGCCATTTCAGCGTACTTTAATTACGAGATTTGGCAAATGGACGTCAAGACAGCCTTTCTAAACGGAAAGTTGACAGAAGACGTCTATATGGAACAACCAGAGGGATTTGTAGATCCTAAGAATCCTAATAAGGTGTGTAAATTGCTGAAATCCATTTATGGATTGAAGCAAGCATCTAGAAGTTGGAACTTACACTTTGACGAGAGAATCAAAGAATTTGGTTTCGCGAAAAGTGAGTTCGAACCGTGTGTTTACACTAAGTTCAGTGGGAGCATAGTAACCTTCTTGGTCTTATATGTAGATGACATTCTACTCATAGGAAACGATGTACCAACTTTACAGAGTGTTAAGAGTTGGTTAAGCAAATGTTTCCAGATGAAAGACCTTAGGGAAGCCGCTTACATACTAGGCATAAAGATCTACAGAAATAGATCTAAGCGGCTTATCGGGCTTAGCCAAAGTACATACATTGACAAAATCCTGAAGAGGTTCAGGATGGATGAATCCAAGAAAGGATACATCCCGATGCAACATGGCATAGTGTTAAGTAAAACACAGTGTCCTGTTTCTAGTCAAGATCAGGACAAGATGAAATCGGTCCCATATGCTTCTGCAATTGGATCGATTATGTATGCCATGCTATGTACTAGGCCCGATGTTGCTTACTCAATAAGTGTTACGAGCAGATACCAACAGAATCCGGGTGAACCTCATTGGGTGGCTGTCAAGAACATTCTTAAGTATCTGAGAAGAATGAAAGAATGTTCTTGGTCTTTGGTGGATCTGAGGATGAAATTAGTGTCATCGGATACTCTGACGCTAGTTTCCAGACCGACAGAGATGACTTCAGGTCACAGTCAGGGTACGTCTTTACCCTAAACGGAGGCGCGATCTCATGGAAGAGCTCGAAGCAGGACACAATTGCAGATTCAACTACAGAAGCAGAGTACATTGCAGCATCTGATGCGGCAAAGGAAGCTGTCTGGCTGAGGAATTTTCTATCGGATCTTAGAGTAGTTGCCAGTGTCTCTAGACCAATTGATATATTCTGTGATAACTCGGGAGCCGTAGCGCAAGCAAAGGAACCTAGAGAACATCACAAGTCAAGACACGTGCTCAGGAAATATCACCTCATCCGAGAGATCATTGGAAGAGGAGATGTAAGAATATGCAAGATTCCAACAGAAGAAAATGTCGCAGACCCGCTGACAAAGCCACTAGCAAGGGTGAAGCATGAGGCGCATGCAAATTCCATTGGGATGCAGTACCTGGACACCAGTAGCTAGTTCTTTAGTTTATTAATTACTATAGTTTAATTTTGAACAGTTCAATCATGTAAAATTTTTCAGTGTGATAAAATGAATGGAGGATTTAATTCATGATTGATATAAATTAACTATTTTTCGCATATTTAACGTATCCATGATTTTACAAAGCTTTGTAAGAAATCTAAATTTCCGTAGCCACTTATTGAAATGGGAATTTCAATAGGGAGTTTAACGCTATTATAAATACTTGATGATTTATTCGAAGTAGTGAATAAAAGCACAAGTGATGTGACCAAGTATTTATAGATACTCATCAGAGTGTTTGGGTAGTGGAAGTGACCAGTAATCAAGTCTGCTTCATGGAGCCTTAGTCATAAGCACTGACTTGATAGGTTGTCCTTAGACCTGAGATACTTGGTTTGGGAACGCGAGGACTACTGTACTCTTAGCACGTACTAACGCTGCACCGTAACAGGGCGGCCATACGGGACGTGACTAAATGCAGCGGAAGCCGTGGATCCAAATGCAGGTAGTCAAGAAAGGATTTGCACCTCTTTCAAAAGAGAGATATTTCCGGGCCCCTTGACGATTAAGATTGGCAGAAAACGCGTGGCCACGCTCGGATAGAATAACAGGTTTTATTTAGTAATATCCGTTACTGCAGGCAATCGGAATCAGAGTCAAGAAATACTTGATTTTAAGAAATGAATCCTCCACTCCATGTCTTAAATCACTTTAGAAATATCGCGTGCAAAAGGAATGAACCTGTGTACAAATTCAAGCGTGAATTGTATCTCTGGATATAAGAGATCTTATAACCTGGTTAACCTAAGTGTCTGGCTAGGGACCTCCTTAGGCTAATGGTAACAGTACAGTTACTAGTCTGGCACAAGTGGGAGTCTGTTAGGATTATGTGCAAGATAGTAACAGGGTTTACCGTGTCCAATGTTATAAGACACTAGTAGGTCACACCGCTGCACACCAATTAGAGATCAAGTGGATTTACCGGTTTGATGGAATAATTAATTAAGTATAAATTAATTATTGAGTGAGAAATAAATAATAAATAGTTATTTATTAGTTAAATAAAATATCAGTTGGTATATTTTATCGGATTAATTAATAGATAATTAATTAATTAAAAGGGTTAAGTTATTTAATTAATAGTTATTAATTAAATAAAGGTTTAAATCAATTAAATAACCTTATCGGGCTTTTAATTGATCGGGCTTTTTCTTTAATGGGTATTACCATATTTATAGTTATAAATATGGTAAAACCCTTATCACTTTCATTATGATTCAATCAATTTAGCCTAAAAGAAAAACCCTAGAGAAAACCTGAAACCCTCCTTCTCTCTCACTCTCCATCGATTTCAAGGTAGTCCCGAAGGTGGTCTAGCAGCTAATCTCGTGAAGGTGTCAGTAGCGGTGTATCCCCTACTTGCGTTCCGGTGTTATTCACGATTAGAGGTAAATTTTCGGAACACCCTTATTTGTATCTGTCTGTGTTTAGGATTGGATCCTCGATTGGGAATCGGGGTATTTTATTCCGCTGTGCATGTTCTGTAGCCTGCGATTCCCAACAACCACTCCCTGCCACCCACTCCCACCACCACTTACTGATTTTGCCGGAAAAGGTAACATGAATGTCTAAAAAATCCAATCAGGGGAACGTATATTTTTTTGGCCGAGAAAGAATTATATATTTGATTTTGTCAAAAAATGGGGAAGAGTAACCGGTTGTACAAGTTACCGGTTACTCTTTCCTTTTTTTTGACAAAATTAAATGTATAGTCCTTTCTCGGCAAAAAAAAAATGTACGCTCCTCTGATTAGATTTTTTGGACATTTATGTTACCTTTTTCGGCAATTTTCCCAAGATTCAAATATATCTCCTAAAATTATGTCTTTTGAAATAAAGTCGGCTTTATTTAGATACATTTTCACATAAAATTTATATCATACTAGGTCAAGAATGATAATATAATATTTTGATCATACATCTGAATTTAGTAATTTATTAACATGGGGATGCATTTGTTTGCGCAAGCTCGGTATCGGTGTAACTTATGCACACCAACTAATTATTTGAGCGATTACGAGCGGGTTGGGCTCTGGAGTTGTCGTACGTGAACCTCATAGGTTTGGACAGTGCCTGAATTAAAACTAAATGAAAATAAATAGTTTTAAAAGATGTCTATCAATAACTGATACATAACATTTAAGTATTAAAAAATAATATTTTAAAACATGTATTTTTCATATATTGACAACGGAAAATATTATTTAGAATTCTAAATCGATGTCGATGATCAAGTTTGAAATAATTTCCAAATAGTTTTAAAAGAAAAAAACATGTTGAAATATAAAAAGAAAAAATTGGAAAAGAGTGGATCAACTAAACATCTCTAAAAAATATAGTCCAAGGCATATAGTTATTACAGTAAGACGACAATAAAACGACCTTTATCATAGTTTTCGATAATTAAATATTATACTAGTTTGTGTAGGCATATAATATACTACTAAGGCTACACGCACCCAACCCAATCAACCCACTCAACCCACTCACTTTTTTAATGCCACATCAGCTGCCACATCAGCTTTTGGTCAACCCTCTCTTTACCCTCCCATAACCCTCTACAACACACACCCAACCCTCTCAACCCTCTCACACACAACACACAAAACACACACACAACACACGTAAAGTAAAGCGGGTTCATGAAGCCAACCAAGCCCCAAGCCGCCGGCTTGATTAATTGATGCCCCCAACCCTCTTTACCCGCCGGCTCTCCTTCCCTCCTACCCGCTGGGAACCCGCTGGGAACCCAGTTACCGGTGCAAGCAGCCTAAGAGCTTATTGTACATCAAAGATGGAAACTTAATAAAAATTCTTATTAAAAATACCGTCTGGATGAAGTATTACCTTTTTAATAGTACTCAAAGCTTTTTATTTCAACAAGTTTATTACTTAGTTTTACAAAATTCAATTGTGTAGTTTCAAAAAATTGTATGCAGTAGTAAGTTGTAAACTTAAATTCTAAGATGCTAATTAATGGTGAGTATTATGGTTAATTTTTTTTTTTTTCACATATGCTCTATAACAATAGTGTACGTATGTATGAGACGTTCTTTTAGAAATCATCTAATCCTTGCAAGCCATCAGATATTTGGCCTAGTGGTAGGGAGTTTTCCTTATGATAGGGGAGGTCTCAGGTTCGAGCCTTCTTTAAGGGTTTCTTCCTTGGGGTTAGTCTCCTCTAGGGAATATTCCTTTGGAGCAGGTGTTAGCAGCCCTACCGAATTAATTAGGGGGGTGTAGTGGAGTGGATTCGAACTCGGGGCCCGGATTACTTGTTCGCAAGATCAACCGGGTTCGAATCTTGTGCCTCTACCGCTGAGGCAAAGCCGTTCAAGAAAAAAAAATCTAATCCTTGCAAAATACAAATCATAATAAATGATTATAGTCAGAAAACTATTAATATATTTATAAATAATTATTATGATTTATTAATTATAATTGGCATATATATATAATGATAAACTTCATAAAACTATGGGTAGACCTATTAAGGTGCCTATGATGGCATGTGCCACCGTTTCATTCTCTCATTGTAGGGTAAAAAATTACAGGATCATAAAAGATTCCACCGTATAAATTTGTTGTGTGCCACCTTATATTTGAAACTTAAATAAAGATACAAAATTCCTTTGGTAGAGTTGGTAAGTTACTTTTTTTCTTCAAATTGAAGGTCTTTGGTTCAAGTCCCATTAAAGACATTTTTTTTCTAAATTTTATCTTTAAATTTCAAATTTACTGTGTTACAAAAACATTACATTATTACTATTAAGAGGACTTGAGCTTGAGACTTCATATATGAAAATCAATGGACCAACCACCAAACCAACATAGACTTTATAAAAATCCTCTACATACGTTTTTATTAGTCAAATTGTGTTACTACTTGAAGAAAATTCTAGATCCGGCCTTACATAAAACTATGGTGATGACCTTAGATTAATAAACAAAATATTATTAAAGTGAATGAAACGAATAACATTATTTTATTTATTTTATATAGTTTATTATAATTAACTGCTTATAAATAAAACATCCCATAGGTAGTATGTATATGTTTGAACTTATCCTTATTGGAAAAACAATTCCTACCATATTTTATTTAAAGTATGATTTTCTTTCATGTGATTTGATAATTATAACTATTTTTCTTTTTTTAGTTTAAAAATTGCTTTTATTGTCTTTATGGTTTCAATTTGTTTCAATTTTCGTCCCTACCTTTAATTCTATTAACAAAAGATGTTAAAATGTAAAAAAAAAAAGTATTTAAAAAGTTACATATTCAGTCCTTATGGTTTGTAGAGTTTTAAATATTTATCCTTAAATTTAAGTATTTGCAGGTTTTTATTAATTGATATTAATATTTAAATTCAAAAGCATACATATATATATATATATATATATAATGTTTTATATATATAGTATAGAAATATAATAAAGAATAAAAAAAACTAAAAAAGACAATATAATTTAAATTAAAAAACACAAATATATATGTTGTATTTGTGTATATATATATTCTTTAAAAATGTATATAACATATAATATAGAAATATAATAAATAAATAAATAACTATAAAAATACCATTATATAAGTTTTAAATTTTTTGAAATTTAAGATTAAATATTTATAACTCTACAAACCGTAAAGACTAAATATGTAACTTTTAAAAAAAATGTTGACATTTTAACATTTTTGTTAACAGAGTTAGAGGCATGGACGAAAATAAAAACAAATTAAAACCATAAGAACGAAAAAAACAGTTTTTAAACCATAGAGACGAAAATAACTATAATCATCAAACCACAAGGACGAAAATCGTAGTTTGCTCTTTTATTTATAAGATTGGGTGAGAAAATTCAACCATATAACAAAACATGATTTAATATAATTGATGAAAGTGATATTAAGATTTCATAAACCCTATTGGCATATTTTAAATTTGCTTATCACAAGTAAACTAGGGTTAGATGAGAAATTCATAACCTAACATTTTATTATGATTTTCAAATTTAACCATCAAAATTGACCCAAAGATCAAAAAAGAATGTAGTTAGTCTTGTATTTTCGAACAAATTACACTGCTAATATTTTTGTAGACTTAAGGTCAATTTTTGATGGTTGAAATATAAATAATACAATTTCGGTATGGATGTTGATAGAAATCTATTAATTACAGCGAAAACAGTTAACCTATAACTATTATTTACATGTAGAATAAGAAAATAATATATTTAAAAAAATGTTAATTTGTTGTGTCAAAATCATAATGACTATTTAATAAAGTTGGTATGTTTGGGAACACAAGAGGAAATTTCCAAGCATGTATTTAACATTTTAAGTGACTTTGAAAAGTCTCTCCAACAAGAATTTTTTATTTTAAAGGTTATGTGTTATAAATAGTTGGTGCTTCTTGTATGATAATTCTGACTCTGATAATTCAGAGATCAAGCTTCCAACTTTTTTTCACCATGATATCACCATCTGCTGCTGAGATAATCGATAATGCGATATTATGCAATACTGTATATGCATTAGCATATACTGATTCCAATCAGAAATGGTTAATACGAAAACACTTACTGTCTCTTCATCAAGAATTTTCGTCGTTGTACCCTGCAGTTGGTAGGTTTATCCACAACGATGGAACCATGGTGCACCTATTGAAAGCTGAGGGTTATCTTAATGTCTCTCACTCGTTGCCTTTGGTCTATATAACCATTTGGGTCCATGAATGCTACCCTTATGTCGCACCCATCGTTCAAGTAACATCAGACCCAACTATTCCAATTCGTTCAAATCACCCATTT
Organism: Centaurea solstitialis; assembly: GCA_030169165.1. Taxonomy (NCBI): domain Eukaryota; kingdom Viridiplantae; phylum Streptophyta; class Magnoliopsida; order Asterales; family Asteraceae; genus Centaurea; species Centaurea solstitialis. The sequence goes on from CM058040.1 coordinate 73,863,934, forward strand.
GTGGATCCTTCAGGTGTGACCAACTCGTCATATCTCCACACATGGGCTCCGTTTGGGTACGACTTGTTAGGTCTTGCATATAATTTGGTAAAATTATTTTCATTAGACCATCCATTTCATTTTGCTAGTTCCCCGAGCTTGTCTCATCCTTCTTACGTGTCTAAAATGGAGGCCATGGACCGACTTTGGTGTATGCTTCACTATGACATGACTGCATTGAAGGAGAGCACAAACGATGAGGTAGAAAAGCTTACCATGCTTCAATCTGAGATGAGGATGCGTGTCAACATCACAACCAACATGATCATTGAGTTGGACCATGAAAAGACTGATTTAAAGCTAAGAGTCAGGGAAATGACTGATGAGACTGATGTGTTGATAAGTTGGCTGGCGGTAAATAAGGTAAATTTAAGTGTCGTGATGGGGGGAAAAGTCGACGATGCATTTGAATGTGTCGACGATGACTCGAAATGGGCGTTGGAATTGTTAGCTGAAGACAAAGCTTTGGAGGATTCAATGTATGCACTTGAAAAGGCTTTTGACAACGGGGTTGTGGCCTCTGAAGCTTACGTTAAACAAGTTCGGAGCTTGGCAAGAGATCAATTTTTCACGAGAGCCAAACTCGTGAAGTTAAAGGGTTCTCAAATATTCAAGTTTCTTGATTAGAGATGCACAAGGCCCATTTTTTTTTTTGGGTTCAAATCCGTTTTTAATATGCTAACAAAAATCCCATGCTTTTTTGGGTTGGGATCGGGATTTTATGTTTTGTGTGTATCTCTAATTGCATGTAGATACTTAATTTTTCATGTAATGTAAAATTTCATGGGAAAAGGGTTTACATAACAATCCGCGAAAGCATCCCATTGTATTGGTCTGAAAACCAACATGAGCAAGATAAAACATGGTATCCTAGGATGGGGGTAAACGGGCTGTTTTTAAATCCAATGCTTTATTGAACTCCACCTCCTTTCGACCGATAAAAAGTGAAAAATAAGTAATGTTAAATTAGTTAAAAGTTACTACCATGCTTTTGGTTATTTAGAGTTCAATGATCATCATTACTCTTTCTAAATGTTGACCTTTTCTTATTGAATTTTTAAAACTAGGTTTTATAAATTAAGTTGTTTTCTTCTAAATTGGTTTTAAATGAAAATGACTAGTTTTTAATTAAATGTATGATAAACAATAAAGTTAGGTAAGTTTTTAGAGATAAGATGACATGACTTCTCATGATCCATGTTACACAAGACACAAAAAAGTGACAATAATAAAAAATTGAGTACATTAATTCAACACAAAGAAGGATCAACTATAATTGCGTCTTGTTTAAGCAAAATCTCTTACTTTTATTGCATAATTAATATAACTATAGCAACATGCAATACATATGTTCAGCTTGTTGAAGTGTTTATTTAAAAAAACAAGAAAGCGATACTAATTATTATTGATACATCTAATTGTATATTTGTTTAAGCCAAGCTAAAGAACTATATTTGTTTGAACTCGTTCACGAGGAGATAGAGGACGGGACATATATCTTAAATGGACAAGTTCTGCCATCTAAACAATTCAACTTATAATCAAACAATAAATTAAAATCAAAACTTGTAAGAAAAATCAACATTATTCTAATTTGTATATTAGAATGACTTAAATCGAATATATATATATATAGAGGTAGAGGAATAATCAAATGAAAACCTTTTTATTTGTGTAAACTTAGGGACCAATCTTACACCACTAATTTTTTTTATCAAGGGCTATTAACACAAAAGGAACATGATAACACTCCTTTAATCTTTTATTATGCCACAGTAGATTATTACCCCAAAAGGTTAATTTTGTTATTTTAAATCTACCTCATGTTTGTCTCCTATGGCGTCCTCAACTGAGCTATCTTCTTTTTAAATCTTACTGACAAAGATATGTAATAATTTGTAACAATGGCGTCCTCAACGGAGCTCCGACCGTTTCGCCGGATCTCTACTGATCTCTGAAGGTTTCGCCAGCGGAGACTCCCACGACGTCGCCTCCTTCCACTGTCGTTGCTCTTTCGACGAGCTCTCTTACTTCAGCGCCACCCGACGGTTCTCCGGCGATATCCTTCCACTGTTGTTTCTCCTTCCACCGGCTGTTCTCCGGTGATTTCTCTTTCCACTATCGTTTCTCCTTCCATCACCGCTGCCGCCGCCACCACCGCCGTCCACCGCAACCATCGCCACCACCATCATTCCGGAGGTGAATCTCCTATCTGAATCTCCCATCGTCGTTTTCTCTCATCCTATCGTCGTCGGCTGCCACAACAACCGCAACCGCCGCCGCCGCCACCACCGCTGCCACCACCGCCGCCACCATTGTCGTCATCGTCCTCCACCACCATCGCCATCGTCTTCCACCAGATCTGGTTAGTTTTAATTAAAACCCCCAATTTCTAGGGTTATTGAGATTTTTTCAAAATTAGGTTAGTTTGATTCAATTTTGGAGATTGTTGTTTTACAAAAGTTACTTGTAATCTTGATTTGAGCAACGTATCTAAATTTTAACTTTTGTTTTTGAAAATTTTACGAAATCATTCTTGAAAAATTAGAGTTTTTGAAGTTCTGTTCTTGAAGCTTCATCATGTGTTCTTGAGTGTTATTATTTTCGTTTTTGCAGATTCATCATGTGTTCTTGAAGGCTGAAGTGGAAGATGATGTGGAGATTTATTAGATGAATTTAAATATAGATATACATTTGTTTGTATTCATTAGATGAATTTAAATGCAAATGGACGTTTGGTTTTGTATTCATTAGGTGAATATAAATGTATATGGACCTTTTGTTTTATATTCATAAGTTGAATTCATTAGGTGAATATAAATGTATATGGACCTTGTGTTTTATATTCATAAGTTGAATTTATGTTTGTATTCATAAAATGAATATTATATGTGAAGTTTCATGTAATGGATCGGTTTACAAAAGGTCATGTTCATTTGCAAATATATATATATATATATATATATAGAGAGAGAGAGAGAGAGAGAGAGAAAGAGGGAGGAAGACTTTTTTACAAACCAACAAAATCTAACAAACCTTACAAACATAATCTTAGCCATACAATTTTAAATCTACGATTGTAAATTAATGAATTAAATATATTATTATACAATTATTATCGATATTTAATAAATTAAATTAATCATTAACAAGGGCAGTTTGGGAAATTTCATCCCATGCATTTTCACCTATAAGGCCATCCGCAGCCCAACGGTTAGGCGAGCGGTGCAGCCGGCATACCGGCGGTAACACCGCCGCGGTATGCCGGTATGTGGGCGGTGAGGCATGCCAACGGTGACTCCATGCCGTTGGTTTGGGAAGCCACAAATTTCTCTAACACACACACATATATACATACAATGTATATATATATAAAGTAATATTTTAGTATTAAATATATATAGGTGGTATGAGTGGTACGGGTGTGGGTGAATGGTATGGTAATGGTAAGGTAGTGGTAAAGCTGATGTGGCGCTGATGTGGCAGCCTATGCAGGTGGTATGGATGGTACCACTGTGGATGGCCTAATTTTGGCAACCATGATTTTTCCATATCAAAATCCCTAAAAAACCTCACACATATCCAAAATTTATTTAAATTAAATTGCAAACATCAAAAGTAATTTGAATTAAAGAGCAGACATAATTGAAAAGAGCAATGTTATTTGCATCTCTATTGATGTTATATATATATTATTATGTGATATAAAATTATCATTTATTATTATTTTTATTATATATATGTGAATTAATAGGTTGGAGTTTAATATTTAATAGGATAAAGTTTAATAATTTTAAATTTTGATATAGTTTAACAATTTTAAATTTTGAATCAGTTAATATCTAATAGGATAAAGTTTAATAATTTTAAATTTTGAATCAGTTAATATTTAATAGGATAAAGTTTAATATTTTAAATTTTGAATCAGTGGCATGTGTCAACATATGACACATGACACATATGCATATGATGTGGCAAATAGTGACAAGTAAGTAAAATGAATCTAGACTAAAAAAGTGTCTAGATTCATGTTTTGGCGGGAAAAATAGAATTTCGGCTCACCAGAGTGCGACACGTGTCAGCTAGTTACTCTTTTATTATATATAGATTATTTTTTTACTCAATTCATCAAATGAACCTACATTTGGTGAAATGGGTTTGTAGAAGGATAATCATCCAATGAAACAATCTGCAGTGAATGACTATACATCAAATCGAATTCATCAAATGAACCTATATTCGGTGAAATGCATTTATAGAAGGATAATCATCCAATGAAACAATCTGCAGTGAATGAATATACATCGAATCAGATTCATCAAATGAAAGAACCCAGAAGAGTATTCATCACTCAACAATGCAATGAAAGAACTTAAGCTTTAGTACTACCATCAATCTATTGGTTCCTTTCCCTTACACGATGAATATTTCGGAACATTCATATATTCATCGCCGACGTCAGAGTTTGCATGTAACGACCCGACTTTCTTTTGTTTATGAGGGTGTGTTTTATTAGTAAAAGTTCTAATTTTCGGGCTTTAACTTCATAATTGTAGGCTTAAGAGTCTTGGGATTGAGGAGAGTTGGGCTTAAAAGCCCTTGTATTTATAAGCTAGAAATTTGGGGGTGTTTGAGAGGAGGAGGAGTTATTATTTTCTTATTAAGTGTGTGTGAGAAGTAGGTGAAGGCTAGAGAAGAGGAGGCAATCTCATGTACGACCTCTTTTATTATTAAATCTTTGGTTGAAATTTGATCATCTTCCTCCTTGTGTACACCATGAATGGTGTAAGCTTTTGAATCAAGTTGAGGGATGATTGTTAGCTTGGGACCAATCCATTGATTGGGTTAGGGCTTTTGATTCTATGGTTTTGCTTCAATCGATCATCAAGGGTAGTTAGATTCATGTAATTGAGGGATTTCCACTCTGTTTGGATTGGAAATGAAACTTATTTGGGATGTTGGAAGTTGCTAACGAACAGCTGCGTCTGTGGGGTTGCCAGCGCGAACCGCGGGTCAGCCGTGGGTAGGGGACCCACCGGCGACTCGCCGTTACTGTTGTCTCATTTTTGGGTTTTGTTTGGTTGGACGTTTTAAAGCTAGTTTGAGTCATAGATGGTGAGGATAGGTTGTCTAAAGAATGTTTAAGCATATTTGGGTCACTTATTGCCCATGAATTCATTGGTTAGGTGTTCGTGCGCTCTAAGGAACTCAACCGGGTGCTTTAGGGAAAAGTTGCAAGGTTGAAGGTGAGTTTTTCTACTAAACTATATGTTGAGAGTGTGGGTAAGCACACTAAAGTTTTATGAAAGGTCTTTGACCTCAAATGCTTGTTTAAACGTGAATGTTCTATGTTAAATGTTTGTGATTAATGTTTATTCATTATGCATATGTGTGGGGAAAGAAATGGATCCATTGGGACACTTGGTTTGGAACCGAGTGATCTCTAGTGTGGGAGGTATGTGCCCACGTAGTGGTCGTGGTATAGACGATCGATTTGACGTTTTTGTGTTGGAACTGTATGAGCTTGCTTAGTTTACTAAAAAGTGTTTTATTACTTGTTTTTGAAACCCAAAGAGGGTTCTCACTAGACTATCGGTCTAACCCTCAACTTTTCTCCTAAATAACTTTTCAGACAGGGTGATGCGAGACCACGTAGATAAGGGAAAGAGTCTTGCGTAGTTCGCGGTGGCGAGTAGAGACTTGAAGATCTAGTTTAGATCATACTATCTTTTATTTAGAACCTTTATAGTATTCCTCAGTTGTGTACGCGAGCACTTTTGAAACGCTATACTTTGTTTGATTCCGCATTTGGTGTTGAGATGAGACCATGTTGAATTTGTTATATCATGTTCTTTTTTTTTTGGGATTTAAGAGTTTAGAGTTGTGGTGTTTTTGGGTTGTTTCATTGCAGTTACACAAAAACGAATTGAAAGTGGCAATAAAGGTTTCTACAAACTTCTAATCTCGTTAAAAGAATTAATGCGATTATTTCAAAAACAATTATTGTTATAAAAATAAATCAAATATAATCAATACTCATTAGATAATGAAAAACTAAATAAATAAAAAGTCAGCAAGAATAACCGTCGTTAACATCTCATCAAGGATTCATACAAAAAATTTAAATAAAATAAAACAATAAAGTACCAAAATACCCTTAAAATTGAATAAGCCAAAAATATTTGTAATTGTGTTTCACATGAATAAAATGACTCTGTTGTGCTTTTGATTATGGGAAATCTTCTCTTCAAAATGCTAAACGCCCGTTCTATGGAGTCCCGTAGTGGTGCATGTCGAAGGTTAAACAATTATCTTGGATTATAAGGTGCACTATTTTAATACTCTTTTAAATGATACCTAACACCTCTATAAAGTGTTATGACCGTATTTTTAAGTGGTAAACATCCATCAACTAAATAAAATTTACCTACATGCATCGTAATATCATTATCATAACAAAAAATAATAATGTTAATATAACCAACTTAGGTAAAAATATTACCTTCTGGGGTATATAGCTTATCTTTTTTAATAAGTGCAAATTTTAGTACTCTTGAATCAGACGTCGTGTCTTCCCAACCACTCAAAACATATGTTAACTTCAAATCAAATGTACATGCAACTAATACATTGATCGTTAGATATCCCTTATGACCACAATATCTGGGAGCATATGTGTTAGAAACAACTTTCACACGAACATGCGTTTCGTCAATTGCCCCTATACAATCTTAAAAAATGGATAAAATCTTCTTTTTTCTAATATTTCTTTTTGAACAATATCATCGATAGGTTGAATAATATATTGGTCTTCTAATGATATAATTGCAACTAGAACTTTGTGGAAATGTCCACTTGTTGCTGATCCGGATGACGATAGAAAAAAGAGACGAAACGATTTCTAAAATCATTTCCAACTATATGCAAAAATCTAGCAATTTGTTTCTCAATTCTCATATGTTGAGTAGATCGAAGACCACCATCACTCTCAAATTTTTGACATAATATCTTAAATGCATTCTCACTCATACGAATTAGTTCTCAACATTTTCCATCAGTTAATAGTTCATGCAACATCTCTTCGCGTACTTGTCGTCTATGTAACATATCTTCACGTGTAAGTGCATTATTATGGTTTCCATTGTGAAGTCTATGATCTGCAATAAGAACTACCATTGGACAAATCAAATGAGTGGCGACTAAGTGTTGTTTTCTCACCATAAGATATAGGTTATCGTCTATTACAAGTCTAGTCATATATCAAAATAAAACCCGATTATCTCCTAAAAAGAAACTTATATCCATGTATATTTTTACTAAATCAATAGAGTTATGGGTCAAAAAGGGTTGACCGGGTTGGTTGACTTGTTTACTTCCATAGTTGCTATTTGTGATTCTTATTTTCATGTCTTCATACTTATAAACACATCAAGTGATTCTACAAGACAACTAATTCTAAGAAATATTTTCATGAAAGTGTGAACCACTAAAGTGATTCTAAAGTAGAATAACATAAGCAAAAAGACCATGATGCTAAAAAACATGTAACTGCTCAAAATAACAGCATACTTTACATATGAAACCATAATGCTCAAAGACAATCTGCAATTGCTAATAGAAACAACATGTATTCACCCATGATACTAAAAAACATGTAAAGTTGAAGGCAATTTTACAGTCCAATTTAGCATTTGAAGTTATCATTGGCAACATTCAAAACTTAGGCCACATTTGTGTTACTGATTACACTCTAAATGACATCTCAAGCAAGAACCAAAAGTAAGAATTTGGTTTATTTCTTGTTTTTGCAATAAAGTTATTACTTTGATTAATTTTGAGTGGTTCATGTCTTTTTAATTTGAATTCATTTTTGCATTGTTTTGTATTAGTTTTGACTTCTTACTTATGAGATGTTTAATTAATATATGAATTGTAGACTAACTAATTCAATGTATTTATAAACTTTTCAATTACGATTATTTTCCTACAGTGGTTTTTATATTATATGGTTCATCCTTACATTTATTCGATATCATACAGAAATCACCAACAAAACTAAAAAAAATCAGAAACCGAGGAGCACATATCAGATAGAAACCACCAACATAACTTCAAAAAAAAAAATCAAAATCACAAAGCTATAAGTATAAAATCACTAACATGTAATCAGGAAGTAGTAAAATCAACCTTGGATAGTAAGATGAAAACAACCCCAAGCTGTAGTTGCGGGTACAAAGGAAATCTCATATGAAAATGAAAGCAATCGCATGCATGGAGATGGAATTGCAGTAGTGAAGAAGAGAGGAAAATACATGTTCAATGTAGCAAAAGTAGATGAGGGAAATCACAACATACTAAGGAATTTTAATAGCATATGGAAGTATGAATGTTAGTGAAGATGAATTGCAAGGGGTAAGATGGTACTTTTGATCGTTATTCCTCCTAATCAACCCAATTTTGGGCGGGTGACTATCAAGAGAAAAAGGGGGAAAGTTATCCATCCAAATCCTTAGAGATCCTTTCCTTTCCTTCCCCTAAACAACTCGAGAACATATTTTTTAAAAAGTTTCCTTAGTAATCTTTTCCTTTCCTTCCTTTAAAAAATGACTAGTTTGTCCCTAATGAGTTATTTATATATATATTATTCTATATTATGATTAATAAAAATAGTAATGAAATATATATACTACTGACTGCGAGAAGTCAGAAAATCGTCATTTTTATATCATCCATTCGATTAAACCCCAGATTGAATCTGGTCCGTTCAAATTAAGTATTTTACAATTACTAATTCAAAGCCGCTACTCTTCCATAGGTCCCTAACCCCCAGGCTCCTATTTCCCACCGGGGCACCACGTTCTACTTCCATGCAAACCACTAAAATCGCGTTCGGGTTTCCTGAAATGATATTGATTGTGATTTGATGCCCTAGATATCCCTATAATCCACACCAGAGAATGTCCTCACGCAATTGTTTTGGTTAATCCATTTGAAACATGTAAAGAATATATCTCAAACCTACATCAAATTCTGACGCAAAACTAGTAACCAAGATAGAGGTTTTAGTTTATTGGGGTTAATAGAGATAATAGGAAGTGGGTGGTGGTATATGGTGGCAGCAGATGGAGATGAGGGTCCATGGATCAAAACCCAGGAAATCAGAAATGCACTCGTATCGGTTGATGAATTTCTTGAGATATATGATGGTTGTGGCAATGATGGGTGGAATGGTGTGCACATATGGTTTAATGGTATGATTGATTGTATTGTTCAAACAGTCAAAGAAAAAGGCATTTTATCACTTTGGAGAGGCAATGGCAGTAGTGTTCTCCATTATTACCCATCTGTTGCCCCCAGTCTCCCTCTCAAGGTATCCCTTCTTTTTTGAATTCTCATTTCTTTTTATCTATGTTCCGTTTTCGCACTTGGTTTTCTGCTCAAACTAACACTTGCTATTTTGTTGCAATTAAACCATTGTTCTTATGATCGTAGGGCTGAGTAAATGAAGGAAAAACTTGTGGACTGCCTAATGCTTGCAGGGTAATATATTTGTTTATGACTACTAAAATTGAAGTGTTATGCTTTCTTTCTTCTTTTGCCAATTATATGAATTTGGTAATATACTTGTTTGTTAATATTAAATTGAAGTGTTCTGCTTTCTTTCTTCTTTTGCCAATTATATGAATTTGGTACTTTTCAGGTAGCATTTTTAGGAGTGGTTCTATATTAGTTATGTTTTAAATAGAAAACTAGAAACCAACTAATTGCTTGCATCAAGAAAACATAATAGGTTGGACTAATCAACATTGTTATGTGTATTGTGTAATCATGTGAAAAATGGTATAATTTGTAGACATTGGTCCTTTTTATGTTATATAGGTTTTTATTTTAGGACAAAGGAGTATTTGTTCAACTTTTTAGTGACTACTGACTATATCGAAATATCTTGTAGCTTCACTGTATGCATTTGAGGGACACCATTTTAATCCAAGCCCCTAACTTGCCGCACTTGATTGACGATAAGGCTAATTATGAGCTGTTTACAATTATGTACATTTATAATCTAAATATTTGGCGGTGCAACTAAGGAGGTTGATCTCTATTCTAACATACATCAACTTGCGAATTTAACTGAATCCATGAATTTTGGTGCATTAGCTAAAATTGCTCAATTGAAAGTATGTTACATTTTTGGTTTAGTTATTATCTATCCCTTTTCATTTTTCCAATTACCTGTTCTTGGTACTACCATGTTTTTGGTATGGGTTTTTGATTTAGGAAAAGACATGGTTATTAATGTTGATAGAGGCTCACTAGTTAGAGACCTCCTGGTTATGCCATGGTGATACATCATCAAGTTACATATGAAGAAAATACTTGAACTTTGAGCTAGAGAAATTAGAGATCACTTTATTATGGTTTGTTTTTTTTGTAAATTGTGTTCCTAAGTTTTCTTTTTCTTTTTCATCAAGAACAAATTTTAGGTCTTTAATCAATATTACTACATACTTTTGTGTTTGAAGGATTGTATTTCATTTTATGACCTATGCCTCTTGTATTGCCCCTACAAGTTACTATTCTACCTTCTCTTTATTTATATGTATTTTTTTTAGGGATTAGTTCTTTAAAATGTATCCAACTATCCCCAATATACTATTGTGTGTATCAACCTAAAAAAATTCCTTTTGTATATATCAAACTTTATTTTTGAGTCTATTATGTGTATATTTGAGTCTATTATGTGTATCCAAGTATCCCCCAATGTACTATTGTGTGTATCAAAAATACACACAATAGACTAAAAAATAAAGTTTGATATATACAAAAGGAATTTTTTTAGTTGGATACATACAATAGTATATTAGGGATAATTGGATACATTTTGAAGAAGTAATCCTTTTTTTTTATATCAACAATGGAGAAAGGCTATAGTTGCCCTACAATTCCAACTTGGTTTATATGATTGTATATGAGGTGGTTCTCTACTATTATTGACTTTTGGCCCCTTGAATTTTTAGCACGCATAGTAGAAGAATCAAGTGAAAGACTCAATATAAGTTGATGAGCTAGAAGGTATTATAGAAGCTTGTGTTCTATGTTTATTTAATCTAACCATGTTAGTAGCAAGACACTAATTAGTTGTGAATCTAAATAGGTGGGAGACCCTTTGACTGCTGAAGAAGCAAGAAGAAAAAGGTGAAACTACTAGAAGAAGTATGTGTAGAGTTTTCTTTCTGCCACTACATGAAATGTGTATTTAACGTAGTTCAATGTGCATTTCTTTTTATTCAATATGTTAAAAGATGATAACTCTTGATCTCAGGGATTCTCGACGTGGAGTAGAAGAGACTTCAATACGTTCATAAGGGCCTGTGAAAAGTATGTTCAAAGTGAAGTGGGAAGTATTGTTTCTGAAATGGAAGGGAAATCATATGAGGAAGTGGAAAGATATGCTCGAGTGGTTAAAGTAAGATACAAGGAATTGAACGGTAAGTGTAGTTCTTTTCATAATTTCACTTGGTTACACGTCAACTTTAGAAAAGTGCCTTCGTAAAATAAGTTGATTAATTTTAGTAATCAAGTTTGCAAGAGGATACTTGATTTTCTAGACGAGTTTTAAAAGAATTAAAGTGGGCACTCACGATCTCTTCCAGTCTGCCTGCCCCTCGCCACTATTTCTTCGCCTCCACTCTCTACTCCTTCTCCACTCCTGATTTGATTATCTCCTAAAAACCCTAGATGTCTATCTCCTATCTCTAAAACAAGTATGTTATATGTTCTTGAACGAAGCATATTTCTATCCAATACTCTAAATTTTGCTCCTACTATGCTGATAGAAATTTGTTCTTGATTTTTATTTCTATACATTTTGATTTTTGTTTATGCAGGTTATAAGATATAACATGAAATATGTCATTTGGATTTTTGTACTTTTGTTATCATTATTTCTTTGTTGTTGCTTTGGTCTATATATATATATATATATATATATATATGCTGATACATTCTAAAAGCGAGTGACCGGTTCATTATAATAACAATCAAGTGTTGACGTAATTGAATATTAAGTGATACTGTTAAATATTTAACTTTTGTACTATTACACAAATTTTCGTCAATCTTTATAAACTGGAACCATAACTCTTAAAATGGACAGGTGGGTGTTATTTGACCAACACATGAGCTTCCAATATAGATATATGTTACATTCAGCTATTTATTGATTAATCCTCACTATCTTGGTGTCTTATTTACAAATGATACCGATCTCATTAGTCTAGTTCTTTGTTATCATATTTCTAACCTTCTTGTTCACTAAATACAAAGGTTATTGCTAAGACTAAAATTACAATTTTTTTTTACAGATTAATAAATGTAACAAATATCAGTAGAGAGGTGCAAAGCTCTCAGTTAGTGAAAAAAAAACAACCATTAACTAACCGAGTTGTAACATTATGGTATCGGCCGCGTGGACTTTTATTGGGTTCAACGGATTACGAAGCTTAAATCTATGGAGTATTGGTTGTGTGTTTGCAAATCTTCTTTCTTAGTTCACCTATTCTTTAATGCATTTTTTCATTTTTTTCACCTAACAATTAAAAACCATTTTTATTTCAAAGAGAAAAAAAATTATTGATATTTAGAGTGTAATATCTAATCATGGCCCATGTAATTTTTTTTAAAACATTGAAGATTTGTGAGATTTTTTACTTTAAAAAGTCTTATGTTCGACTCTTAAGAAAGTCAAGTGAATGAAGTAGTCTTTTAGTTTGATAGTGATATAAAAGGTGTTTGCAGGTGGATCAATTGCACAAAATCTTTAGGCTTTCCGGTTCTCCGCCGAAGGACTTTTGGAAAAAGTCGAAACTTCCCCTTGCCAACATTGTTTAAACCACAACATACGAAAGTTGTCCATGGGAAACTTTCAAAGACTTCGCTAAATGTTTAGTGGATCTTATCAAGACTTTCCTCTCCGTGGAACCATTTAAACGTGGGACTATAAAGTTGTCATATATAAAGCAAGTGGCAATTCGAGTGATCAATTTGGCATTGGGCTCACTTATTCACTGCTTTGATTGGAAAACGGTTAGTGAGAAGATGGTTGACTTGACCGAAGAAACCAGACTTGTCTTGCTCACGGCATAGCTGCTGGTGGCGGTGTGTCGATCACGTTCGATAACGGTGAATCTACTTTCTCATGTTTGAGCATGTTTTTGGCCGGAATAACAACTATCATTTAAGAAGTATGTTGGTTAACTTTAGTTTTGTTTTTTTAATAAGGGCTTGTATTTGGAAAAATCACATTAGCTAAGGATGGTATGTATGTATGATCTTGACATTTATCTATATCGAATAATATTAGGTTTTAGCTTACTTATCAATGCATCATATAGTGATCTAAATGTTTTTTCCCTAAGAATGAAGTCCTATAATCATAACCAACAAATAACTAGTAAATTTATTAGAAACCCAACATTGGAAGGTAATATGTTACTTATGTTGGATGCAAAATCGGATTGTATCCGAGATCACAAGTTGGTGCTCATAGTGAAGACAAAGGCAAAGTCAAAGTGGACTACAAAGTCAAAGTTTGCTTTTATTGTTTTAGTCTTTTGTATGTTAGTTTGTAAGAGTTTTGTATTCTTAGGGTAGATTTTGTAATTGTAGTAAAGTGTAAGGGTTGTAAGTGTTTGGGTATAAATACCCAATGTGAAGTCATTTTGTAGCGAGACATGCATAAACGTGCTTTATTGTAAATGAGATTGAATTGAGTTAGTTGAGAGCTTAAGTGTGTGTGTTCTTGGTGTAACTAGTGTGTGTAATCAATTCATCCAAGAATCAATGATATATGGCTATCCAATTCATTCTCTACTTGTTGTATGTTGATTAGAACTTGAATCTGGAACTACAAGTGGTATCAGAGCTGGAAATTCGTTGAAATTTGGTATGATTTCTTGAGCTTTTTTATGTTTTTCGAAAATGGTATTTTGAGGTATTGATGTTCTTCTTTTGATCATTGTTTGCATGTGAATTTGATTGTATATGGTTAAAATGATGTTTTTACTGTGTTTGTGAGTGATTTGGAGTCAAAATTTGGTGTTTTGAGCAGTAATTTTTGAGTTTTTTTTACCTTCTGCTCGGTTTTTGCTCGAAATTCCGAACTGGTGTTCATATATTCCGAATCGGAATATTCATAAAATCCGAATCGGAATATACAAAAATTCCGAATCGGAATTTTTGAAGTTTTCCGAATCGGAAAATTTTTGGATTCGGAAATTGTGTTCGAAGGTAGGTTTACTCATTTTCCGACTTGGTATTAATCAAGTTCCGATTCGGAAAACCTCACTTTCCGATTCGGAATTTGACCAAATACCAACTCGAAATTTATCTCGGAACTCTGTCAATTTTGTTTTTCCGATTCGGAAAATTGAAAAAAATTCCGATTCGGAATATAGTGTTTTTCGAATCGGATTCTTTTAAGTTATAAAAAAAAAGTCTGGAAGCGTTTTTCGGGCGTTTTTTCACGTAATTTCACTATTCATCGGTTGACTTTTCGGTTGACTTTTTGACTTTTGTCACTAACCTTTTCCTTGATCAAAAGAAGTGTCCAGATTAGTTACAGATCCTCAGATTTGCATACCTTCAGAAGTTCAGAAGAAATCTATCAGTTTCAGTGAATTTTTGATCATTTTCAAGTTCTATTTTCGTATTAGTCAAGATGACAGAGCTAGTTGACTATCATACATTATGGAAGAATTATATGACATTCAGTCAGCGTGTCTTTGAGCTAAACAAGGAAAATCAACAATTGAGTGCTGAAAAATCATTTTTAGAAACGAAGCTTGTGGATTTAGAGAAGTTAATACAGAGTGAAAAAGGGTAAGAATCAGAGAATTCAAAGTTGTCAAATCAGATAACTGAGCTTCAGCAAAGTTTATCCGTTTTGAATGCTGAAAAAGCTGAACTTATTCTTAAAGTTACTAATCTTGAAGAAGATACGAAGCTTTTTGAAAATAAACTTATATCTTCTCATTCAAGAGTGATAGAACTTTCAAATCAAGTAAATGATTTTGAGAAAATAGTGATTATCGAGAGAAGTAACTTTGAGAAAGAAAGACGAGCTTTTGAAGCAAAGATTAACGAACTTTCTTTGAAGACATCAGTTTTTGATAAACCAAAAGACAACGAGATTTTCAAAGAGTTTTCTGAATCCAATTGTTATGTTAACTGTTGCTATGATGATGATGATGATTGATAACACCAAAAGTATACATGTTTTGGTTGAGCTTAATTGTATAACTTTACCCCATTTCTCACCCATTTCTGATCATTTCACTCACTAAATGAGCTTATTATTGTTTACGTAGGATTTGGAGGCCGTGGAACGGAAAAGTACGAAAAAAGGCGAGAAAACGTGAAAAATGCACAAGTTCAATACAGTAGCCATCTGGCGTCCGCGAAATTCCAGATCTGGCGCCGCCAGGTTCGACAAAGATGAAGACCAGGGTTTGACCTAAGTGTCTGGCACCGCGAAACCAGCAGTCTGGCGATCTCCAGATGGGCCCTGGACGTTTTCTTTTAAATACCAGCCTCCTCCTTCAGTTCAAGAAAGGATGCAAGGACGTTTAGAGAGCACGAGATACGAGGCAGAGACGAGAGTGAAAGTCAGAGTGGTGCCGATACGCTGCGGGGTTCGATCTCTGATCATCCGTCGTTGTATTGTCGGTATCATGTCTACTATCATGTTTTCTGTTTTAATTATGTTTAGTGAGTAGTTTTTAATACTGGTACTTGTCATGGTCGATGAGCCATTGTGGATGATGATTTCGTAATTAATGTTTATTGGTTTGTTTCTGGTTGATTGAATGTGTGTTATGGTTCCGTTCTTATTATTATTGTTTGGTTATTTGAACTCATTGGTTGGGTGTATCTGTTTGACCAAAATAGATAGACTCCGATAGGATAATCAACCTACCTTAACCTACCCTTTGACCAAGAGAGTTGTGTTAAGTGGTTACTTGGACCGAGAGTGACCTGGAGGTAGAAAACCATACAATAGAATTAGGATCGGATTTCCGGTATTAGGTTGTCTGACAAACGACCTAGTATTGGAGCTAGGAGGATCAAGACCTAGTTAAAAGCCGTAATCACTACATGTTAGGGTGTCCTAGACTTAAATTCCTACAATAACCAAAACAACCAAACCTTTGGCCTATTTAAATCATCCACTTGGGGAATCACTATACCATGATAAGTGCTACTGTTCTCCTTCATATAGTTCTTAATAAATTTTTTAATCGCTTTCTTAGTTCATAGTTAATTTAATTGTCTTTTTAGTATAAAAACCTTTTTTCATAAAAACCCCCAAAAGCTTTAGGTTAATTAAACTGATTTAGGTTAATAATCTACGATAACTTGACCGTTCCCAGTGGTAGATACGATACCTGGACTTTCCTACACTATATTACTCACGATCAGATACGCTTGCCTGTATATGTGGTAAGACAGTGGCTAGGCATTAGAGGTTAAAACTTGTTACGCTTTTTATGTATGATAATTACCGCATCAAGTTTTTGGCGCCGTTGCCGGGGAACGGTAGTTGTTAGGTTTTAGTCTTTATTAGTTTTGTTAATCGATCCTTGTGAGGGATTCCTTCCCTTGCAAGTTTTTCGCTTTCTAGTTTAAATTAGTTATTTTTATTTTTATCTTATCTCTTTGTTTCCCGCAAGTTGCCCGTAACCGTTTGTTGTGGTTTCAGTAACGGCAGACCTGTTAGAGCCATTTGAGGAGCCGGAGAGAGAATTCAGAAAAAGAAACAAAAAGAAGTCAAAAGCCGACAAAGTTCGCCTGAGAACTTTGATTTTTGAGATTGGAGACGAGGCACCGATGTGGACCACCAGGAGAGCCGCTCCAACCGTACCCACCAATCCGATCACGAAGCCGGGCCTACTCCCGGGGAAGCTCCTTCACATGATCAAGGACCTTACCTTCGACGGGAAAAACGATAGCAATCCTATCGTTCATATGGAGAACTTCGTTGATATTTGCGATCTGTTCAAAACGGAGGAAGGCCGAGATGATGTAATTCATCTCCGAGTCTTTCCTCTCACACTTACCGGAGAAGCTAGAGCCTGGTTGCGTTCACTAGAGCCAAGCTCGATCACTACTTGGGAAGGACTTCGTTCACAGTTCCTTTCCCGATTCTTTCCACCATCTAAGATCGACAAGTTAAGAGCCGAGATCCGATCCTTCCAACAAGATAATGGGGAGACCATATCCGAAGCATGGGAACGTTTCAAGCACCTTCTAAATTCGTGCCCGAGTCACGGATTGAATAAGAGTGAACAAGTCCAAACTTTCTATAGTGGACTTGCTTATTCTTCACGCGCTACATTGGATTCATCTGCCGGAGGTGTCTTTATGTACAAAACACCCACGGAAGGTTACAAGCTCCTCGAAGACATGCTCATACACAACATAGATTGGAGGACGGATAAGCGCTTGCAAATCCCGAGGATGGCCGGAAAAATCTCAACCGACTTCGATCCATCCGATGAACTAGCCGCAATGAAAAACCAACAGGTAAGGTTTGAACGAAAAATCGAAGAACTAATTAAATCTGTTCATGCTTTGCAGGTTGGATGCGAGGAGTGCAATGGACCACACTTGACTAAGGATTGCCCGAACCGACCAATGATGACACCCGAGGAGGTGAACTACATTAACCGAGGCGATTACCAAGGGAGGTGGAACAACAATCGTAATTTCATCCCGAGACCTCCCGGTTTCTTTGCACCAAATCAACAAAACCAAAGACCGGATGGAGAGCCGCGTGTTTCTATCGAGGATCAGATTGTCCAATTCATGGATATGCAAAAGAAGCTAAACGATGAGGTAAGTTCATACTTACGTAACCACCAAAGTACTATCCAGAATTTGGAATTGCAGGTTGGACGTGTTTCGCAAATGCTAAGTGAAAGGACTCAAGGGGAGTTACCAACGCAAACACAAGTCAACCCGAAGGTGGAGAACGTGAAGCCGATGCTCATGATGACCAGAAAACCATCAAAGAAGAAGTGGACGGATATTTATACGAAGAAGTATGTTGAGAGCGACAGTGGTAGTGAACCCGATTATGCCACGGACTATGACTCGGAAGGGTTCACCATTTCGTTCGAACATCTAGGACTCAAAGGACCCGTTGCTTCAAGTGATGATGAGGAGGAAGATGGAAAGCAAGGTGGATACGCGGAATTCATGATACCGAAGAAAGAGGATAAAGGCAAAGAGAAAGAGAAGGAAAAAACACCGGAGGATGACCTCATATACATTGCACCTATCAAGCATGATCCAGGGAGTTACAATTTACCCATTTCTTGTCATAAATTTAAGGGTCTTGCTTTGGTAGATTCAGGTGCCGCACTTAACATGATGCCTGTTGGTTATTGCAGGAAAATGGGAGTTAAAAAGATCATTCCAACAGACTATCAATACCGAGGAGTGAACGGATACATGACAAAGCCGTTAGGAATAGCGGAAGGAGTCCCAGTTCGCATTGGCAATTTTGTCTACTATACGGACTTCGTCATAGCTAACCTTCCACTGAACACGGAGATCCCGATAATCCTCGGGAGATCTTTCTTGCACACCGCTCAAGTGAATACCGATATGCGAAACCAAGTCACGAGCTTGGGATATGGGGAAAATCGGATTTACTTTGATCCTAACGGAGAGCCGGTCACACATCTCGATGAACCATATGAAGATCCTTCTCTGGCCTACAAGAAAAGCACGAACCGCCCGTTACTCCCTCATGAACGTGGAAAGAAAACGGAAGATTATCCGAACCCGATACGTCAAAAGAATCAAACAACCAATGGGTCGGGACCCTCAAAGAAGGAATACCGGAAGAAGAAGGGCTCATCATCCCGACGTGCCAAGAAATGAGCCGAAAAAGGGGTCGAGCTCTAGACCCATTCAAAAACGAAGCGCTTCTCGGGAGGCAACCCGAGCTCTTTCTTTCTTTTTGCATTTTTAGGTTTTTCGTGTGTTTTTACCAATCTTTTTGTTTGATATTGCTTAGGTAACCATACGGAGGGAATAAGAACCAAAACCGAGCAAATCCGACGCGTGATGTGTTGGAAACAGAAGCCAACTCGCGATCGCCAGTTTTCAAGTTTGGCGACGCGAGGTTGGTAAGTCGTGGTAACAGGTAAAATTTTCGAATCTCGCGACGCGAGGGGGCCGTTTCGCGACGCGAAGCTTAAAAAATTAGGGTTATTTTTTCAGAAACCGCCTGTTTCGCGACGCGAAACCCTAGGTTTGGCGACGCGAAGTCGGGACAGACGGGTTTTTAACCCTCTTTTCTCACTTTTTCAAAAGAACACAACCCTAATTTCTCTTAGGCGCCGCGAACTCCTCTCACGTCCTTGCGAAATCCGACCTTCTTGAGCTTCAATTTCATCATTCATCATGACTAAGGTATGTTTCCCAACTTTAATTTCATGAGGATAGCTTGATTTGGTAATTGTAGATCTTGTTTTGGGCATCAATGGTGATTCTATGCTTATATGAATTTGAAATTGTTCTTGATACACCATTGATTGTTTGATGCTTGTGAATTGATGCATGCTATATGTTTTGGTTGAAATTTCATTCTAGCATGTTGTTTATTCATTTAATCTAGTGATTGTGCTTTAATGATAAGTGCAAAATCCCCCATTCTTGTTTAGCTAGATTAGTTATAATTGAAGTTGGACTAAAAGTTCAAGTGTGAGGATGTTCCACATCCCCTTTGATCTTTGTTCTTGGTTTATCATTTGCTAGTTGAACTTTCTAGTCATGGAAGTTTTGTCTCGTTAAGATTTGATATGAATACACCTTGTCTTGTGTTTATTGCTTAAAAAGTTTCTAAGACAATGGTGTTTGAATTTTGTAGAGACAAAGAACCCGATCGTCAACTTCCACCGCAACCAACTTCTATGCACCGGATGGGAGCCACATTTTCACCTACTTCATGAATGACCCTACTTTGAACGGTCCGAAACGGGAGGAGTACCGGGATACCGTTAACCGGCTTCTCACCCGTCAGGTTTTGATACCGAGGAGAGTCGACTGGAACCTTCTTCGATCGATGAGTGTTGAGAACAACATCAAGGCGATACTCGAGAAGCACACCTACGACGAGGATGGCACCGAGTACTATATTTGCCGTGCATGGGAACGAGTCTTCGACATTTCCGAGACCCTCTATCGCGAGCTTATCGTTGAGTTCGTGGCCACGTTCCGTTTTGACGCAATCAAGGCCCTTGAGGAGTTCTATCAGTCGTGCATGACATTCCGACTTGGTAGGGTTTGGAGATCGCTTTCCTTGGTCGAGTTTGCCGTTGCCTTGGGGATATATACCCAAGATGAGGTTGATGCTCCCGGTTTTGTGGAATACATGTGGGCGACCGCAAAAAGGCCGGATGGTTTTAATCCTCAGTTGGCTTGGGCGATTCTAGGTGAAGGTGACTATGGTGGTAATCTCAAAGTGAAGGGTTTTCTTGCTTCTTCAGACCGACTTCTACACCGCATGTTCATTCAAGCGGTGAATGCTCGTTCCTCGAGTGAGGAGAAAGTTTCGGTTTATGATCTATGGCTTATTGAGCAACTCACCACGGATGACAAATATCCGAATGCTCCGTATCTCATCGCCGTTCAACTTGCTAAAGGAGGTGGTTATCGAGAGGGTAGCCGAATGGTTGGTGGCCAGTACATGACGCTCTTGGCCAAGCACTTCGGTATCCTTACCGAGGGTGCCGTTGCCTCGATGACGAACCTTGGGGAGATGGGATTGATCGACATGGACCAACTCCGTGGCATGGGTGTAGCGAGGGTTGAGCATATGACCGGAAGGGATTATAATTCATGGATCCATAATCCTCAAGCTTATGGGATGAGGAGTCAACCGAGGGATCAAGCAAGGAGCACGCATGAGATCGGTGGAACGAGTAGGACGAGTGCGGGAGAACAACCGGCGGAATGGACGGCATATTCGGGTTACCAAGACTTGAGTAACCGACTCTCGGAGATGTCGTTATCTTATGGCCGTCATCATCAACATGTGGAGTACAACACCGTGGAGGCTCTTCACCAAGCCAACTGGCAAAGTGGAGTGATGAACCAGATGGCCTCTCATTTCGG
The DNA here is from genome assembly GCA_030169165.1 of Centaurea solstitialis. Lineage (NCBI taxonomy): Eukaryota > Viridiplantae > Streptophyta > Magnoliopsida > Asterales > Asteraceae > Centaurea > Centaurea solstitialis. The sequence goes on from CM058040.1 coordinate 73,885,159, forward strand.
TATTCAACCGAATACCGCGTACGCTCCATCACCTTTTTGGCCATACTCCGAGGATGCTCCGCCCGGTTACCCGACTTTCGAGGATTGGCAAAACCAACCTCATGGCCCTTATTGATCTCTCTCTTTTAATCTCTCATTCGATATGGTTGTCGTAAACAATTTTATTTTGTTTTGTTTGTGTTTGGTTTGACAACTTTTTTATTTTTGTTGGTTTGTTTAGGATTTTAAGTACTCTTTAATTGCTTTAGTTTGGTTAATTTTCTTAGTTCGTTTTTACGTTTTTACTTTTTCTTTTTGGTAGTAGATACAGCGATCTATGATCTTTGATCGAGCACAATACTTGGAACACTCTCTCAGATCAGAACAGATTTCGTCACATAACCCGGGAAGTTTCTCTTTTTCCCAATTACTCCATAATTGTTTTGATTGTTGCATTGAGGATACTGCAAATTTTAAGTGTGGGGAGGGGGGTTATGTAGACTTATCTGTTTAAATGGGTTCACTTTTTGCTTTGTGGATTGTCGTTTTTCAAATTTTTGAAAGCTTTGAGATTTGACCCCAAATTTTTTCGAAATCTGAGTTTGTTTTTGAGACTGAGTTGCTTGCGTAGGAGAACACTGAATAGGATTAGTTGAGTAAAAGGATGCCTTGGAATACAGATTACCATGAGTGCCTCACCCAATTCCTTTGAGAGTTTGAGCCTTAATTGTCATATCTATTTATTTCGTGAGGAATACCGACTTTGACCCAAGGTAGAACTTGTCATTTGAATGCTTGTCGAGACCACATAAGAAAGTATTTATCACCATTGCACTGATAGAGGCCTTCGTTTCTAACCCTTTTATCCTTCGTCAGATAACCTCACCATAAGGTTACTTGATTTGCCTAGCCTTTGATTAAAAAGTACTCATCATTAGTACTTCCTCCCTTGTAACCATTTTGAGCCTTAGCCTTTTCATTTCTTTACCCACTATACACTTTATCCTTTAGCCTAATTGTTTTATCTATCTTTTGGCCGTAACTTAAATTTGATTCTTGAGATGTTTTGATCCAGTTTTTCAAATCTGACAGTTTTTATGGGATTGAGATTTAAAAGAGCCCAAAAGCAACATAGTTGTTGCTCTGAAAAGAGAAGGAAAAGAAAAAGCCATAGGCTTAGGCCAATTCTAAAAGAAAAAAGAGGAAATGCTCATCCCAAAAGTTTCATTGTTCGAAAGTCAGATTGCTTCACTGTTTGGATCATTACTGATTGAGTTTTCAAGTTTTTGTTGCAAAACCCTTAGTCACTTATATATCCTTTATCCTACCCTTAACCCTTAGCCTAATGTTACAACCCTAAAGTCCTCTTGACGGTTGACAACTTCTCAGTGGTGGAGATTAGATTTGGTGACAAGCTTATGCATGCGGGAATTAGTCGAGTATTGGTGTGATCACTTACATATACACTTTTACCCCCGAGAGATACACGTTATATGATTATTCATACTACGTGAGGGTAAAAGGTTGATCTTGGTATCCGATTGCTTGATGAGTCTTGTTTGTGTGTTCGATTGCGTGAGTATATTTTGTTCTCTTGGATGATCTTGGATGGAGATAATTTTGGAGTTATCTTTCTTATCTTTCAGTCTTTTGATTGAGGACAATCAAAGCTTAAGTGTGGGGATTTTGATAACACCAAAATTATACATGTTTTGGTTGAGCTTAATTGTACAACTTTACCCCATTTCTGATCATTTCACTCACTAAATGAGCTTATTATTGTTTATGTAGGATTTGGAGGCCGTGGAACGGAAAAGTACGAAAAAAGGCGAGAAAACGTGAAAAATGCACAAGTTCAATACAGTAGCCATCTGGCGTCCGCGAAATTCTAGATCTGGCGCCGCCAGGTTCGACAAAGATGAAGACCAGGGTTTGACCTAAGTGTCTGGTGCCGCGAAACCAGCAGTCTGGCGATCGCCAGATGGGCCCTGGACGTTTTCTTTTAAATACCAGCCTCCTCCTTCAGTTCAAGAAAGGATGCAAGGACGTTTAGAGAGCACGAGATACGAGGCAGAGACGAGAGTGAAAGCCAGAGTGGTGCCGATACGCTGCGGGGTTCGATCTCTGATCATCCGTCGTTGTATTGTCGGTATCATGTCTACTATCATGTTTTCTGTTTTAATTATGTTTAGTGAGTAGTTTTTAATACTGGTACTTGTCATGGTCGATGAGCCATTGTGGATGATGATTTCGTAATTAATGTTTATTGGTTTGTTTCTGGTTGATTGAATGTGTGTTATGGTTCCGTTCTTATTATTATTGTTTGGTTATTTGAACTCATTGGTTGGGTGTATCTGTTTGACCAAAATAGATAGATTCCGATAGGATAATCAACCTACCTTAACCTACCCTTTGACCAAGAGAGTTGTGTTAAGTGGTTACTTGGACCGAGAGTGACCTGGAGGTAGAAAACCATACAATAGAATTAGGATCGGATTTCCGGTATTAGGTTGTCTGACAAACGACCTAGTATTGGAGCTAGGAGGACCAAGACCTAGTTAAAAGCCGTAATCACTACATGTTAGGGTGTCCTAGACTTAAATTCCTACAATAACCAAAACAACCAAACCTTTGGCCTATTTAAATCATCCACTTGGGGAATCACTATACCATGATAAGTGCTACTGTTCTCCTTCATATAGTTCTTAATAAATCTTTTAATCGCTTTCTTAGTTCATAGTTAATTTAATTGTCTTTTTAGTATAAAAACCTTTTTCATAAAAACCCCCCAAAAGCTTTAGGTTAATTAAACTGATTTAGGTTAATAATCTACGATAACTTGACCGTTCCCAGTGGTAGACACTGTTGGTCCCAAAGGGGTGACCTTCAAGTAAGGATAGTGTATAGGATTATAGAAGGGGGGGGGTTGAATATAATCACACAAATTTCATTTTTAAATTCTTTGTTATATTAACAATATGAATTTACAGATTGTTGCGGAAATAGAAAAGACTACAAGTCTAAACTAAACAATCTAAGTTCTTTCACTATGCACTAGAGTGAGAAGATAAGAAAAGATAGAAGATAGAGGAAATAAGAAAGAAAGGATTAGGGTATTTTTAGGATGAAGAAGAAGTATGGAGAACATCTCTTCACGTCCTATTTATACCCAATGCATTAAATGCATGCAGACTCACTTTTGTGTACGTGTCACACTTCAAGTGGTCTATTGTACTATTTACTATAAACAAATACCCTTTGCATGTTGTGCAAAAGAGGGTTTGTGTAAACAGTTGCCTTGAGGTCTGATAAGTACGGAGGGAACAGAAAAGAGACTGTCCTTATGTACTTTTGTGTCAGTAAAGGCGGATAATCCTTTTGTGCATTAGATTAAGACATTACACTAATCCTTTAGGATCAGGATACTGATCAGTGAGTAGAGTCCTGATACTGATGTAGATCAGGAGTCACTGTATCCTGTTGAGTCTTCAGGATGTCATACGAATTTGAGCAGCCTGCTATCACTGAGTTCCGTCTTCAGATCACGAGCATGCTGTTCCTGTCATCAGCTAATTCTTCGACTTCGCTGATGGTTCTTTGAGTATGATCTTAATGTCTTCAGGAGGTCTTCACTTTGGTGGTCAGGATCAGTAGACTGCAGAACAGACTCGTTCATCTCTTGATCCTGATCCTGATGATTTAAAACTCCAAGTTACAACATAATTAACAAGGAATAACACTGAACAAACTCAGTGATAATTCCTCAAGCTATAACTGAAAGTAAAGACCTATTCACTAAGTGAAGTTACAAGATCATTATCATTTCATCAGGTCTTAGGAGAGCTGGATCAACAATCTCCCCTAAATGATAATGATAAGACAACAGAGAAATTGTCTAAGTCTAGAAAGGTTTAGAAATAAATCTAAGTCTAGAAATTAACAGTAGGAAATAGAACTCATAAAGGTACATGTTGTTGGGAACCGGAGGCACAAACAAACGCAGCGGATAACAAAATCCGATTCCCAATCGAGGATCCAATCCTAAACCTTACAGATACAATAAAGGGTGTTTGGTGTGTTTACCTTATCGCGAAAAACTCTGAATCGCTAATAGGGGATACACCGCTACTGGCACCGGTTGAGAGAGTTGCTAGACCACCGTGGATTATCTCGAAAAACGACCCCGATCACCTCCTGGATACTGGGGCCGGTTTTAGGGTAGAGAGAGAGAGAGAAGGCTTTCTTAGGGAATAAGTTTCTGAGATATGAATTGAATTAATCAAACCCCTAAGCCTTTATTTATATGGATAAACCTGGCAGTGTTTGATTCCATATATAACTCTTTTATAATTATCTCTATAATTAATCAAATAGATTAATTATATAATTCAGATAATTATCTATTAATTAATCCTAACTGATTAATTAATTACAAATAAATAATTTAACTAATTATTTATTTATTTCTTTTTCTCTCTAAATAATTAATAAACAATTAATTATTTCTCACATAATCCAAACGTTCTCATTTTGGTGTGCAGCGGTGTGACCTACTAGTGTCTTATAACATTGGACACGGTAACCCTGTTACTGTCTCGCACATAATCCTAACAGACTCCCACTTGTGCTAGACACGTAACTGAACTGTCACCATTAGCCTAAGGAGGTCCCTAGCCAGACACTTAGGTTAACCAGGTTATAAGATCTCTTATATCCAGAGATACAATTCACGCTTGAATTTGTACACAGGTTCATTTCTTTTGCCCGCGATATTTCTAAAGTGAATTGAGACATGGATTGGAGGATTCATTTCTCAAATTCAAGTATTTCTTGACTCTGATTTAGATTGCCTGTAGTAACGGATATTACTAAATAACAACTGTTATTCTATCCGAGCGTGGCCACGCGTTTCTGCAAATCTTAATCGTCAAGGGACCCGAAAATATCTCTCTTTTGAAAGAGGTGCAAATCCCTTCTTGACTATTTGCATTTGGATCCACGGCTTCCGCTGCATCTAGTCACGTTCCGTATGGCCGCCCTGTTACGGTGCAACGTTAAAACGTGCCAAGAGTACAGTAGTCCTCGTGTTCCCAAACCAAATATCTCAGGTCTAAGGACAACCTATCGTCAAGTCGATGCTTATGACTGGGGCTCCATGAAGCAGACTTGAAATTGGTCACTTCCAATACTCAAACACTCTGATCAGTATCTATAAATACTTGGTCACATCGCTTGTGCTTTTATTCTCTACTTTGAATAAATCATCAAGTATTTATAATAGCGTTAAACTCCCTATTGAAATTCCCATTTCAATAAGTGGCTACGAAAATTTAGATTTCATACAAAACTTTGTAAAATCATGGATATGTTAAATATGCTAAAAAAGTTTAACTTATGAAACAACCATGAATTAAAACCTCCATTATTTCCATCACGCTGTGAAATAAGACTCTACATGATCTAGCGTTTCAAAATTAAACTACTGTAATAATGATAAACTAAAACTAGCTACTGGTGTCCAGGTACTGCATCCCAATGGAACTTGCATGAGCCTCATGCTTCACCCTTGCTAGCGGCTTTGTCAGCGGATTTGCGACATTGTCTTCCGTCGGAATTTTGCATATCCTTACATCTCCTCTTTCAATGATCTCTCGGATGAGGTGATACTTTCTGAGTACGTGTCTGGACTTGTGATGCTCTCTGGGTTCCTTTGCTTGCGCCACGGCTCCCGAGTTATCACAGAATATATCGATCGATCTAGAGACACTGGTAACGACTCTTAGATCCGATAGAAAATTCCTCAGCCGGACAGCTTCCTTTGCCGCATCAGATGCTGCAATGTACTCTGCTTCTGTAGTTGAATCTGCAATCGTATCCTGCTTCGAGCTCTTCCATGAGATCGCGCCTCCGTTTAGGGTAAAGACGTACCCTGACTGTGATCTGAAATCATCTCTGTCGGTCTGGAAACTAGCGTCAGAATAGCCGTTGACACTAATTTCATCCTCAGAGCCTCCAAAGACCAAGAACATGTCTTTCGTTCTTCTCAGGTACTTGAGAATGTTCTTGACAGCCACCCAATGAGGTTCTCCTGGATTCTGTTGATATCTGCTCGTAACACTTACTGAGTAAGCAACATCGGGCCTAGTACATAACATGGCATACATAATCGATCCAATTGCTGATGCATATGGTACCGATTTCATCTTGTCCTGATCTTGACTAGAAACAGGACACTGTGTTTTGCTTAACACTATGCCATGTTGCATCGGGATAAATTTTTTCTTGGATTCATCCATCCTGAATTTCTTCAGGATTTTGTCAATATACGTACTTTGGCTAAGTCCGATAAGCCGCCTAGATCTATTTCTGTAGATCTTTATGCCAAGTATATAAGCGGCTTCTCCAAGGTCTTTCATCTGGAAACATTTGCTTAACCAACTCTTTACACTCTGTAAAGTTGGTACATCGTTTCCTATGAGTAGAATGTCGTCTACGTACAAGACCAAGAAGGTTACTATGCTCCCACTGAACTTAGTGTAAACACATGGCTCGAACTCACTTTTCGCGAAACCAAATTCTTTGATTCGCTCATCAAACTGTAAGTTCCAGCTTCGAGATGCTTGCTTTAATCCATAAATGGATTTTAGCAGTTTACACACCTTATTAGGATTCTTAGGATCTTCAAACCCCTCTGGTTGTTCCATATAGACGTCTTCTGTTAACTTTCCGTTTAGAAAGGCTGTCTTGACGTCCATTTGCCAGATCTCGTAATTAAAATACGCTGAAATGGCCATCAGAATCCTAATTGATTTCAACATGGCCACTGGCGAAAAGGTTTCATCATAGTCGATACCATGAGTTTGCGTGAATCCTTTTGCGACAAGTCTGGCCTTGAAAGTGTGTACATTCCCATCCATGTCGGTTTTCTTCTTGAAAACCCATTTGCGTCCAACAGCTTTACAGTGCTGGGGCAAATCAGTCAACTCCCATACTTGGTTGTCATACATGGATTGCATCTCGGCCTTCATGGCTTCCAGCCATTGTTCAGACTCACTGCCTGACACAGCTTCTCCATAGGATGTTAGTTCATTCAAGTCTCCGCTGTCCTGAGAGACTAGAAACCCAAGATACCTATCTGGTTCTTGTCTTACTCTACTGGATCTGCGAAGGTCCTGTGTTTGCACTTCCTCAATTGGTTCTGATTGAGGTTCAACATTTTCATGTTGAATTTCTGGCTCAACAATTGGTGTAGTGTTTTCTTCGTCTACTACCTGTAGATCTACATCCTTTCTGGTGTTCCCGAAACTGAGAAACTTTTCTTCCAGAAATTTTCCATTTCGAGCAACAAAAACTTTGTTCTCTTCAGGATTGTAGAAGTAATATCCCACGGTGGTCTTGGGATATCCTACGAAGAAACACTTGTCGGGTTTGGGCTTAAGTTTTTCCGAGGTAGGTCGTTTGACGTACACCTCACAACCCCAAATTTTCAGGAAAGACATTTTGGGTTTCTTACCCTTCCACAACTCGTATGGTGTCTTATCCACCGACTTTGTTGGCCCTCTGTTCAGTATATGTGCTGCTGTTTCGAGCGCATGTCCCCAGAATGATACTGGTAGCGTAGAGTGACACATCATCGATCGTACCATGTCCAACAATGTACGATTCCTCCTTTCTGACACACCATTCATCTGAGGTGTATACGGAGGTGTGAGTTGGGATACAATCCCACATTCCATCAGATGATTGCCAAACTCTTGGCTAAGATATTCGCCTCCTCGATCGGACCGTAAGAACTTGATCTTCCTGTCAAGTTGATTTTGTACTTCATTCTGATATTCCTTGAATTTCTCAAAGCTTTCAGATTTATGTTTCATCAAGTAGACATAACAATATCTACTGAAATCGTCAGTAAATGTGATGAAGTACCGGTATCCTCCTCTTGCCTCATGACTAAATGGTCCACACACATCTGTGTGAACTATTTCTAACAAGTCAGAAGCCCTTTCATTATCCTTGTTGAAAGGTTCTTTTGTCATTTTGCTAGATAAACATGATTCGCAGTTGTCAAAAGGTTTAAAATCAAAAGTGCCAAGAAAACCTCCTTTGAGGAGTAGTTCAACGCGTTTCTTATTTATGTGGCCTAAGCGACAATGCCAGAGGTAAGTCTGATCCTCAATATCTTTGGATCGATTACTTATATGATAGATTTCGCTATTATTGTCTTGCAGATTTACTGTATATAGACCATTCACAGGTGTAGCCTTAAAATAGAAAATATTATTTTTAAAGACAGAAAGCATTTTATAATCGTATTTATAATAAAATCCTTGGTCTACCAATAAATCAAAAGACAAAACATTCTTAATCATCTTTGGAACATAATAACAATTTTCTAGTTCCAAAACTAGACCCGAGGGTAAACTAAGACTATAAGATCCTACGGCTTCAGCTATCAGCGGAGTGCCTTCGCCAACTCGTAGGTTCGAACGGTCCTTCCTCAAAGTCTCTCTTCTAGTGAATCCCTGTAAATGATTACAAATGTGGTTACCACTGCCTGTATCAATTACCCATGATTCATAAGAAGTGATTAAGCAATCTATCATAAAGATACCTGGAGCATCGGGTAAACCGATCTCTATCTGGTCGATATTCATCGAGTGCTCGCAAATATCCTGGCTACCACATTCTGGGCAACTCAGATCTCCCAGCTCATCAATCCAATCTGTGTCCATGAGTTCAGCAGCTGCTGCAGGTTTCGGCTCCAAACTGGCCAAAATATCCTCATGAAGCTTTGCCACGTCTCTCTTTGGTTCTCCAATGTATGCACTAACTGTGGTACGTATCTCGTCCGTGAGGGAGAACCACATGAGATGCACTAGCTCTTCCTGAACCATTTTATATCCCATGCGTGACAAACTTTTAAAGAGTTTCCTCATTTCCAGAAGATGCTCTTTAACAGATTGACCTTTTTCCAGTTTCAGAGAATAGATCTCTTTCATGATCAGATACTTCCCACATTTCTTATAGAAACCAACCTGGTTTTCTATATTCTTCACGACCTCATGGCAATACTTAGCTCGTAAATCAATCGTGAACTTGGGTGAGGTAGAGAAGGACAGAATTGACATCACATCAGATTCGTCTGCCTTGTATTTAAAGTATTCAGCAAAATCCTTTTCAGGAGAATTGCATTCGGGTCGTGAAATGGGTTTTTCTATCACGTACCGCTTACCCTGTGCATCCAAGACATTGTCAAGGTGCATTTTCCAAACTGGAAAATTTTGTCCTGTAAGCTTCCATTTACTGTTGATGAGGCGGAGCGATTCCTCAGGTGTATAAAACGGGATTACAGATTTAGACATCTACATATAAGAATAAAATTCCGATTTAGTTTAAAATTATAAAACTTCTAATAAATTATAACCCTTAAATTAATTTATTAGACTAGAATCCATATCTCACATGTGTCGGCAAGCATGTGATCATGTCAGGCCGACTCATGTGATTTATGGTAGGTAAAAACTTATACCAATCGCATTTTAATACGAAAACACGACTTCTAGATCGTCGGGACATCGGATATTCAATCCGTGCATATTTAGTCCCTCTAGTGCACTTTGGCCCGGTACCACCCGGTGAATAAATAATTACCAAAACAGATCGCACCACCCGGGGCCTGGACATACTCTGGCCGGCACCACCCGGAGATAATTCGCAGAGTTTTGTCCCCTCCAATTTCGGTTTGAACGCGGGCGATTGAAGTGTGATCACTAGCAATACCCTACGTACCTTACACCGGAGGTGTCCCAAAAGTGGGTTGCACTTACTGATCTATGATTTTTAACAAGGGTTTCAAACTGCCAGTTTTCAAAAACTTGGATCCAAACACAAATTGTATTTGTATCCATCTTTGTCCTTTTAAAACATTCAGTTTATATTTAATTTTAAAAACGTTATTGGACAACAACATAATTAAATATAAACAACCACGCAATTAAATATAAAATCAACCACGCAGTTTAAAAGACATGTCATAGTCAAAAACCCTTAAAACTATTGTCGTTTTGTGAGCCAACACAAAACGACGGTCTTAACCCTAAGTGACAACAACACACAAGGCATGAACTTCTTGGCGCTCCCACTGGCTCCAAGATCCATCTTTGACTCTGTGCTCCGTCTTCGGGTCTCGATTCTTCGGTTATTTTATTTATTAAAATTACATTATAAAACCGGGTTGTAAATGGCACGCAGGCCTCCCGTAACCAACAATAAATAAATAAAATAAAACATACGGAAAAATAAAAAACACAACCACGGGTCAAAGGGTTTGACTATGACATAAACGGATAATTCAATTTAATTTCTAATTATTAAATAGATTAATAAAATTAAAATTATCCCTAGGGTTTCAAACCTATCTGGTTTAAGATAACCCTTATCCGATATCACCTACCGCGAACAGCAACAGGTACCTGCAGCCGCCCTCGCACTGGTCGGTGTTCCGGAAAAACCACAGCTACCACCATAAGCCACTGCTCGCGGCGCGAAGGTCGCTTCTCGCGGCGCGAAGCTGCTGTTCGCGGCGCGAAGCCACCACTCGCGGCGCGAGCTGGTTCACATCATATATCGGCGACAGCAGCAGTGCAAACACCACCGCCGCCGCCTCCTTTGTTCGGAAATCGATTCCGGCAGTGGCCAACACCCCATTACGTGGTTGTCGACCACCGCCACCATCAATCATTGTCACCGGTGATGACAACGGCAGCCTACGCCACCGCTGCCGCCACTCTCGGTCGAATAACAAGGAAACCATCATCGCCACCACGACGGCAGCAGCAAATCAGCCACCACCGTCGCCTGTGGTGGAGATTTCGACGACGGCAGCAGCTGTCGCTACCACCGCCGCCACTCGTCGGCCCAAGCAAGAAACCAATCGCCACCATCAATCGACGGTTTAATGAGCCGCCACGCACTCGCGGCCGGCGATCGCGGGTAACAGCCGCCACCACCACCGTGCTGTGGTGTGGCTTTCGGTTTCACAACCTCCACCGCCGTCGACAACAGCGGCGATTGCCACCGTCGCCAATCGGCGGTGTATGCTCCTCGATCGACATCACCACCACCACAATCGGTGGTGTGGTGATGGTTCTTGGCCGTAGCCGCCGCCACCACATACGGTGGTGCGGCTTGTGGTTTACATCGCGAGGGCAGCCGGCGGTCACCACTAACTGTGGTGTCGCTGGTGATGGTTTTCGGTGGTCAGGTGGTTCGGTCGGCTAACTGCCGCCGTTCCACCACCGATTAGGTTTATACGAAAAATCCAATTTTTTTACAATTATATAAACACACAAAAATTGAATTTTTAACAAACCTATTTTAACAGATAAACCTGATCTGCGGGTTTTAGGAAGTGGCTCTGATACCACTGTTGGGAACCGGAGGCACAAACAAACGCAGCGGATAACAAAATCCGATTCCCAATCGAGGATCCAATCCTAAACCTTACAGATACAATAAAGGGTGTTTGGTGTGTTTACCTTATCGCGAAAAATTCTGAATCGCTAATAGGGGATACACCGCTACTGGCACCGGTTGAGAGAGTTGCTAGACCACCGTGGATTATCTCGAAAAACGACCCCGATCACCTCCTGGATACTGGCGCTGGTTTTTGGGTAGAGAGAGAGAGAAGGCTTTCTTAGGGAATAAGTTTCTGAGATATGAATTGAATTAATCAAACCCCTAAGCCTTTATTTATATGGATAAACCTGGCAATGTTTGATTCCATATATAACTCTTTTATAATTATCTCTATAATTAATCAAATAGATTAATTATATAATTCAGATAATTATCTCTTAATTAATCCTAACTGATTAATTAATTACAAATAAATAATTTAACTAATTATTTATTTATTTCTTTTTCTCTCTAAATAATTAATAAACAATTAATTATTTCTTACATAATCCAAACGTTCTCATTTTGGTGTGCAGCGGTGTGACCTACTAGTGTCTTATAACATTGGACACAGTAACCCTGTTACTGTCTCGCACATAATCCTAACACATGTCCCATTTACTGTTTTGAGGGATCTTTTTCAGTACTATGATGGAATAAAGTACGATGCACTGAAATGCATTTCCATTAATCTCATTAAGTTTTTACAAGAGTAAAGAAAATACACAAGTACATGAATGAAGTACTGAAAAAAAAATACAAGCAAAAGTCCTAGCTATCAGAGTCTTCACTGAGAACTTCTTCCTTGACAGGGAAAGTAGTTGGAGTTTCGCCAGTTGCTATTCTTTGATCAAGAATTGTCCTAATAGCACGGGCAAAATCCTTGTTGTCTTTAATCTTCTTATCTCTTAGTGCAGTGAAGAGGACTGACACTAAGTGTTCAGTGGGTGCTTTGTGTAATTCGCTGAAGCGTTGAAAGCGAAGGATGTTTAAGTTGTCCTTTACACAAATACCGTGAACAGGTTCTCTGATGACTTGACCTTCAAAAAGAGTTACTCTAGAAGGAAAGGAGAGATCAAGCATCGAGAGATCCAGTGGCTTGACTGTAGTCCTGGGCATGCAAGGAGTGGGTCTCCTTGTTGAAGTGCCTGCTGATCGTCGAACAGGAGGCTTTGGAAGAGCAGTGGGAGGTTGGAGCAGGACATCAGGTATTTCGGTTGTCCTTCTGATTCGAGCGATAAGTCTATCAATGACTTCTTCTACTTCAGCCCTGTAGTTTTTGTTGGCTTTTGGAAGTAGGCTTCTGATTTCGTTCCACTCTGACAAGTTGTATCGGTCTAACTTGTCAAGAGTGTGCTCTACGTCCTTTACTCCTGAGCGTTTGACGGTGAGCCAGGTTTTGCCAGGAACTCCTTTCTTTCCCCTGTTTCGGCGAAGATGGATTCCCACAATTCTGGCACCGTGCTTCCTGAGATGAAGTCGGTCTCTGCACCAGTCAAGCTCTTTATCTACTTCCTCTGTCTCTTCCTCGGTCCTCTTGTTGAAGACTTTCAGTCCAGCCTTCTGTGCTAGAATTGGATTAGCACTTATTTCTTCATCTTCATCGACGAAGTCAAAAGCAAGCTTCTTTGCAGCTTGAGCAGAGAGGAAGGCTTCTCTTTCTTTATTGTCGTGCTCCTCCTGAGCTTTTATTGCGAGGTCGTACTCCTCCTGTGATAGATAGGCGAACTCAGAGTCCCAAGAGGTACGAAGAGGAATTTTTACTCTTGTACTCTCGAGTCGCTCTATCACAGCGTCTAAACGCCCATCCCTGTTCACAGCAGTAGAAGTGTCAGGGTAGTTTTCTCCTTCAGAATGAGGAGAATTAGAAGGAGGAGATCTAGGGGAAGAGGCAGGGGTAGAGAAATCATCAGAGATGAATTCATCATCTGACGATAGGATTACGGTTTCAGGAAGGGCTTGGTGATCTTGGGTTCTAGAAGAAGAGGCTTCAAGGTTAAAGCGGGTGACAGGATGTAAAGGTACGGATTCAGGGTTTAAGGGTGTAATCCTGAAAGTCATTCTGCTTAGTTCGGCTCGTGTTTGTTCTGATGGACTATTCTCCATAAGGCGAATAATCTCACCAGTTACAGAACCGAGGTTAACATCCTGAAGTTCAAAATCGGCTTGGGTTTCAGGTTCAGGGGTAAGTTGAGGTGTTGGTTCAGGGGTAGGTTGGTTGGGTGGTTGGTAGATGACTAACTGAAGGTTGTTTGTGGGTGAGTCTTCAGGTGAGCTATCAGTTATGGTTATGGTTTCAGAGGTAGGTTTGGGTTTCAGGACAGTGGATATGGGTAGGTTATCAGAATTGAAGGAGAGGATGGTTGGAGTGACATACCAGGTGCACCGGGGTTCTCCCCCTGAGATTGAGAGAGTCCTGGAATGGGCGCAAAGGAGGCATCTGCAACCTTCTCGACGATGAAGTCGTCGTCTTCATCATCATCTTCATCCTCATCATCATCATCCTCGTTTGTTCCCCCTCTTCATTTGTTCTCCAGTTGGTGGAGGGGGAATAAACGGAATGGTCTCGCAGAGGCTGTCTCTCCCCCTCAACAGGTGCCCTAGCCAAGGCGGCTGTTGAAACACACCTCTGAAGGAGAGAGGCCATGTTTGTCTGGAGCTTCCTGGTGATGAAGGAGGAGGTGATCAGGGACTGAAGTAGATCCCTGTCAGCGTTTGTGAACGCTGACGGTGGTGGAGGAGCAGTGGTGATAGCGGTGACAGCGGTGGATAGGTCATTCACCTTCGCCTGAAGAGCCCGAAGCCCTGCCTCTTGAGCTTCCAACCTCTGCACCACAACATCCTGAAAGGAGGTGAGAGAGTTGGAGCTGTTGTTGACAGCAGTGGAGAGAGCAGGCAGGGCTGTGGCCTTCATGTCCTCGATGGACGCCTGGAAGGAGTTGGAGGAAGTGGCCACTTGGGATACCTTGTCGTGGATATTGTCCAGACAAGGTATGGTCAGGATCACGCCAGTTGGTGGCGGAGTGGCAGCCGTGGCAGCAGCAATGGCAGTGGGGCGGCGGCTTCAGCAGCAGCAGTAGCAGCCTTCGCAGAGGCAAGTTCCAGCTCCAAGGCCTGCAGACGAGCCTTGTATGCGTCCTCCTGCAGTTGGAGTGCTGCCCTGGCCTCCTGAAGTTGTCGTTCAGCGGACTGACGCCTGAGTTCAGCTGCGCTCAGCTGACGCTCAGAGTCCGTGAAGATGAACTCGTCGAAAGGATCATCCTGATGAAGTTGAGGATGTCCTTGAGAAGCTGCTCCAAAAGAACCTGTAACATTAGTAGCTAAGTGAGTACTAGAAGACTCAAAAGCTTTCATAGAAGAAGAGATGGTAATATTTTGCTTAGAAGTATTACCTGAGGCTTGAACGGCATCAGAACGATTGCCGTCCACATTCTCTGAGTGTTCGAGTAGAACAACCTCAGGTTCAGTTGGTTGTGGAGCAGGAGTATCTACAGGTAGAGAAGTTTTAGATAAAGGAGATGGTCTATTAAATATAGCAGGAAGAGTGAAGTAATATTTCTTACCAGCAGCTCCCTGCTTCTTTTTCTTCTGTGCCTTTGACTTGGCACGCTTGGGGAGAGGAGGAGGAGTGGATCCAGAGGGGTGTGGGCGCTTCTGGAGCGCAGAAGATGTAGTTGCAGCTGGGGAAGTCAGTAAGGGGTTAGCTACTGACATAGCATGCATGGAAAGAGAAGAAGATGGTTTGGATGAGAAGAGAGAAAACATACCTTGAGAAGGAGGGGAGGCGATCTGCTCGTCTGCGTCCTGGTCTGGTTCAGGAACAACCAGAACCGCAGAGGGTGGTACGTCATTGATAACACCAAAATTATACATGTTTTGGTTGCGTGTAATCGTATGACTTTACCCCATTTCTCACCCGTTTATGATCATTTCATGCACTAAAAGAGCTTATTATTGTTTGTGAAGGATTTGGATGCCGTGGAACGGAAAAGTACGAAAAAAGACGAGAAAACGTGAAAAATGCACAGAGTCAACACAGGAGACACTTGGCGATCGCGAGATTCCAAATCTGGCGCCGCCAGATTCGACTGAATTGAAGATTAGGGTTGAATTAAGTGTTTGGCGTCGCCAAACCTGCAGCTTGGCGATCGCCAGATGACCCCTGGGCGTTTTCCTTTAAATATCAGCCTCCTCCTTCAGTTCTAAACATGTTCGATACACGAGAGAAGTACGGGAAACGAGAAGGAACAAGAGTGAGAGTACGAAAGGTGCCGATACGCCGCGGGAATCGATCTCCGATCATTCGTCGTTGTACTGTCGGTATCATGTCGATGTCCACTTTTGTTTGTGTTTATGCTTTCATTATGATCAGTGAGTAATTTTATTAGTAGTGCTTGTCATGGTCGATGAACCTTTAAGGATGATACTTTGTGATTAATGTTTACTGGTTTTGTTTTGATTAATTGAATGTCTTTTATGGTTCTTTTCTGATTGATATTGTTGTGGCAATTTGAATTCAATTGGTTGGGTGGGTGTATTTGTTAGACCAAAGCAGATAGACTCCGAAAGGATAATCAACCTACCTTAGCCTGACTTGGACCAAAAGGCTGTGTTAAGGGGTTACTTGGACCAATAGTGACCAGATAGTAAAAAAGCCATTACAATATTGATTAGGAAGGGTTTACCGATTCTAGATTGTGGACCAAACGATTTAGGATTGGAATTAGGAGGATCGCATCCTAGTTTCTAACCATAATATGCACATGTTAGGGTGTCCCAGACTTAAATTCCTACAATAGTCAAAACAACCAAACCTTCGACCTATTCATATCATCCATATTGGGGATTCACTTTACCATGATAAGTACTGTTGTTTTTCTTTATTATAATCTTAAATCAGTATTTTAATTGCTTTCTTAGTTTTTAATTAGTTAATTGTCTTTTTAAGTATTCAAACCTTTTTCATACAAAACCCCCTTTAGGTTAATCAAACCAATTCAGACTTCAGTCTACGATAACTTGACCGTTCCCAGTGGTAGATACGATACCTGGACTTTCCTACACTATATTACTCACGATCAGGTACGCTTGCCTGTATATGTGGTAAGACAGTGGCTAGGCATTAGAGGTTAAAACTTGTTACGCTTTTTATATACGATAATTACCGCATCAAGTTTTTGGCGCCGCTGCCGGGGAACGGTAGTTGTTAGATTTTAGTCTTTATTAGTTTTGTTAATCGATCCTTGTGAGGGATTCTGTCCCTTGCAAGTTTTCTGCTTTTTAGATAATTATTTTTATTTTATTTTATCTCTTTGTTTCCCGCAAGTTGCCCGTAACCGTTTGTTGTGGTTTCAGTCACGGCAGACTTGTTAGAGCCATTTGAGGAGCCGCAAAGAGAATTCAGAAAAAGAAACAAAAAGAAGTCAAAAGCAAACAAAGTTCGCCCGAGAGCTTTGATTTTTGAGGTGGAGAACGTGAAGCCGATGCTCATGATAACCGGAGAGCCGTCAAAGAAGAAGTGGACGGATATCTACACAAAGAAGTACGTGGAAACTGAGAGTGAAAGTGAGCCCGATTATGCCACGGATTACGATTCGGAGGGGTTCACCGTGTCATTCGAACACCTACGACTCAAAGTACCCGAAGCTTCAAGTGATGATGATGATGAGGAAGATGGAAAGCAAGGCGGATATGCGGAATTCGTGATCCCGAAGAAAGAAAAGGAGAAAGAGAAGGAGAAAGCACCGAAGGATGATCTCATCTACATCGCACCAATCAAGCATGATCCAGGGAGTTACAACTTACCTATTTCTTGTCATAAATTTAGTGGTCTTGCTTTGCTTGATTCAGGTGCCGCTCTTAATATGATGCCTGTTGGTTATTGCAGGAAAATGGGAGTCAAGAAGATCATGCCAACAAACTATCAATACCGAGAAGTGAACGGTTACATGACAACGCCGTTAGGGATAGCGGAAGGAGTCCCAATTCGTATTGGCAAATTTGTTTACTATACGGACTTCGTCATAGCTAACCTCCCACAAAACACGGAAATCCCGATAATCCTCGGGAGATCTTTCTTACACACCGCTCAAGTGAATACCGATATGCGAAACCAAGTCACGAGCTTAGGCTATGGAGACAATCGGATTTACTTTGATCCTAACGGAGAGCCAGTTAGAAACCTCGATGAACCATACGAAGATCCTTCTCTGGCCTACAACAAGAGCACGAACCACCCGTTACTCCCGCATGAGCTTGGAAAGAAAACGGAGGATTATTCAAACCCGATGCATCAAAAGGATCAAAAACTCAAGGAACCGAGAACCTCCAAGAAAGATCACAGAAAGAAGTGGGGCTCGTCAGCCCGACGTGCCAAGAAATGAGCCGAAAGTGGGGTCAAGCTCTAGACCCGTCCAAAAATGAAGCGCTTCTCGGGAGGCAACCCGAGCTTTTTCATTTTCTTTTGTTTTTAATGATTTTCATGTGTGTTTTTATTAATGTTTCCGTTTGATATTGCTTAGGTAACCATACGGAGGGGATAAAAACCAGATTCGAGCGAAATCGGAATGCGATGCAGATTTTCAAAAGTTGGAAACAGTAAGCATTTCGCGATCGCCAGATTTTCAATTTGGCGACGCGAAGTTGGTAGGCCACGATAACAGGTAAAAATTTCGAACCTCGCGACGTGAAGAGAGCCGTTTGGCGACGCTAAACCTTTAAAAAATTAGGGTATTTTAAAAATTGCCTGTTTGGCGATGCGAAATCCTGGGTTTCGCGACGCGAAGTCGGGACTGACGGTTTTTAAACCTTCTTTTTCTCACTTTTCACAAACACACAAACCTAATTTCTCTTAGGCGCCGCCAAACTCTCTCACATTCTTGCGAAATTCGACCTTCTTGAGCTTCAATTTCATCTTCCAACATGAACAAGGTACGTTTCCTAACTTTAATTTCATAAGGATTGCTTGATTTGGTAATTGGAGATCTTGTTTTGGGCATCAATGGTGTTTGTTCTCTTGAATGGAATTAACATTATTCTTAATACACCGTTGATTGTTTAGAGCTTATAGATGAATGCATGCTCTATATTGTGATTGAAATCTTGCTTCTAGCATGCTATTTGATTGTTTAATCTAGTGATTGTGGTTAAATGATAAGTGTGGGGATTTTGAGAACACCAAAATCCCCCATTCCTTCTTGATTAGCTAGATTGGTTTGAAAATTGTGGTTGAACTAAAAGTTCAAGTGTGGGGATGTTCCACATCCCCTTTGTCCTTCGATGCGTATGTGATTGTGATACTTGAACTTGTTGGTCGTATAGTCTCGTTGGAATTTTGAATGTAAATAAACCTTGTCTTGTGTTCATGGATTGAAATTTTTCTAAGACAACGGTATTTTGGTTTTGTAGAGGCAAAGAACTCGCTCGTCTACAACCGCCGCAACCAATTTCCGTGCATCGGATGGAAGTCATGTTTTCACCTCCTTTGCAAACGACCCGACTCTGAATGCTCGGAAGAGGGAGGAGTTTCGGGACATCGTTAACCGACTTCTCCCCCGCCAAGTGCTTATGCCAAAGAGAGTCGATTGGGATCTTCTTCGATCAATGAGTGTCGAAAACAACATAAAGGCGATTCTTGAGAAACACGCGTACGATGAGGATGGCAATGAGTACTACATATGCCATGCATGGGAGCGAGTTTTCGATATTGCCGAGACCCTCTACCGAGAGATTATCGTGGAGTTTGTGGCCACGTTTCATTTCGATGCGATCAAGGCGCTCGGGGAATTTCATCAATCGTGTATGACTTTCCGACTTGGTGGCGTTTGGAGATCTCTTTCTTTAGTCGACTTTGCTCTTGCCTTGGGGATATATACCCAATCGGATGTTGATGCTCCCGGATTTGAGGAGTACATGTGGGCGACTTCAAAGAGACCCGATGATTTTGATCCGCATTTGGCTTGGTCGATCTTGGGTGATGGTGATTATCATGGCAACCTCAAGGTGAAAGGTTTTCTTGCTTCGTCGGATAGACTTCTACACCGCATGCTCATTCAAGCGGTGAACGCTCGTTCTTCGAGTGAGGAGAAAGTTACCATGCATGATTTGTGGCTTCTTGAGCAACTCTCTACGGATGACAAATATCCGAATGCTCCATATCTCATCGCCGCTCAACTCGCCAAGGCGAGTGGTTATCGAGAGGGTAGTCGCATAGTTGGTGGCCAGTACGTGACGCTCTTGGCTAAGCACTTCGGTGTCCTAACCGACGCCGCTATTGCTTCGATGACGAACCTCGGGGAGATGGGGTTGATCGACATGGACCAACTCCGATGTATGGGCGTAGCGAGAGTTGAGCACATGGTTGGACGAGACTACAATGCATGGATCCATAATCCTCAAGCTTATAGGAGTCAGCCGAGAAGTCAACCGAGTCAAGCAAGGAGTGAAGCACCAAGGAGCACGCATGAGATTGGTGGAACAAGTGGAACGAGTGGGGCGAATGTGGGTCAACAACCGGCGGATTGGACGGCATATTCGGGTTACCAAGACTTGAGTAACCGACTCTCGGAGATGTCACTTTCTTATGGCCGGCATCAACAGCATATGGAGTACAACACTGTGGAGGCTCTTCACCAAGCCAACTGGCAAAGTGGAGTGATGAACCAGATGGCCTGCCACTTCGGTATTCAACCGAATACCGCTTATGCTCCATCTCCATATTGGCCATACTCCGAGGATGCTCCGCCCGGTTACCCGACTTACGAGGATTGGCAAAACCAACTTCGTGGCCCTTATTGATCTATCTCTTTTATCTCCGTTATTCGATATGGTTGTCGTAAACAATTTTATCTTTGAACTGCGTGGTTGTGTTTGGTTGAACAATTTTATTTTGTTTGGTTTGTTTAGGATTTTTAAGTAGCTATTAATAGTTTGATTTGGTTTATTTTCATTTGTTCGTTTTTACTTTTTCTTTTTCTTTTTTTTGGTAGATACTGCGGTCTTTGATCTATGATCGAGCACGAATTTTTGGACCACTCTCTCAGATCAGAACAGATTTCGTCACATAACCCGGGAAGTTTCTCTTTTTCCCAATTACTCCATAATTGTTTTAACTGTTGCATTGAGGACACTGCAAATTTTAAGTGTGGGGAGGGGGTTTTGTAGACTTATCTGTTTAAATGGGTTCACTTTTTGCTTATGGATTGTCGTTTTTCAAACTTTTGAAAGCTTTGGGATTTGACCCCAATTTTTTTTCGAAATCTGAGATTGTTTTTGAGACTAAGTTGCTTGCTTAGGAGAACACTGAATAGGAGTAGTTGAGTAAAAGGATGCCTTGGAATACTGATTACCATGAGTGCCTCACCCAATTCCGTTGAGAGATTGAGCCTTAATTGTTATATCTGTTTATTCTGTGAGGAATACCGACTTTGACCCAAGGTAGAACTTGTCATTTGGATGCTTGTCGAGACCACATAAGAGAAGTATTTATCACCATTGCACTGATAAAGGCCTTCGTTTCTAACCCTTTTAGCCTTCGTCAGATGACCTCATCATAAGGTTATTTGATTTGCCTAGCCCTTGATTGAAAAGTGTTTACCTTTTAACACTTTATCCCTTGAAACCATTTTGAGCCTTAGCCTTTTTCATTTCTTTACCCACTATACACTTTATCCTTGAGCCTAATTGTTTTATCTATCTTTTGGCCGTAACTTAAATTTGAATCTTGAGAAGTTTTGATCCAGTTTTTCGTATCTGACAGTTTTTATGGGATTGAGAGTAAAAAAAAGCCTAAAAGCAACATAGTTGCTGCTCTGAAAAAAAAGAGAAAAGAAAATATTTGAGACTCAGAAAAGAAAAGAAATATCAAAAGAGTCGAGAATACAAAAAGAAAAGAATGTGAGCTGAAAAGATTAAAAAAAGAAATTGTGCCCCAAATAAGCCATAGGCTTAGGCCAATTCTAAAAAGAAAAGAGAGAATACTCATCCCAAAAGTCTCATTGTTCGAAAGTCAGACTGTTTCACTGTTTGGATCATTACTGATTGAGTTTTCAAATTTTTGTTGCAAAACCCTTAGTCACTTATATATCATTTATCCTACCCTTAATCCTTAGCCTAACATTACAACCCTAAAGTCCTCTTGACGGTTGACAACTTTTTAGTGGTGGAGATTAGATTTGGTGACAAGCTTATGCATGCGGGAATTAGTCGAGTATTGGAGTGATCACTTACATATACACTTTTACCCCCGAGAGATACACTTTTTATGATTATTTATATTATGTGAGGGTAAAAGGTTGGCCTTGGTATCCGATTGCTTGATGAGTCTTGTTTGTGTGTTTGACTGTGTGAGTATTCTTTGTTCTCTTTGATGATCTTGGGTGGAGATAATTTTGGAGTTATCTTTCTTATCTTTCAGTCTTTTGATTGAGGACAATCAAAGCTTAAGTGTGGGGATTTTGATAACACCAAAATTATACATGTTTTGGTTGCGCGTAATCGTATGACTTTACCCCATTTCTCACCCGTTTATGATCATTTCATGCACTAAAAGAGCTTATTATTGTTTGTGAAGGATTTGGAGGCCGTGGAACGGAAAAGTACGAAAAAGGCGAGAAAACGTGAAAAATGCACAGAGTCAACACAGGAGACACTTGGCGATCGCGAGATTCCAAATCTGGCGCCGCCAGATTCGACTGAATTGAAGATTAGGGTTGAATTAAGTGTCTGGCGTCGCCAAACCTGCAACTTGGCGATCGCCAGATGACCCCTGGGCGTTTTCCTTTAAATATCAGCCTCCTCCTTCAGTTCTAAACATGTTCGATACACGAGAGAAGTACGGGAAACGAGAAGGAACGAGAGTGAGAGTACGAAAGGTGCCGATACGCCGCGGGAATCGATCTCCGATCATTCGTCGTTGTACTGTCGGTATCATGTCGATGTCCACTTTTGTTTGTGTTTATGCTTTCATTATGAACAGTGAGTAATTTTATTAGTAGTGCTTGTCATGGTCGATGAACCTTTAAGGATGATACTTTGTGATTAATGTTTACTGGTTTGTTTTGATTAATTGAATATCTTTTATGGTTCTTTTCTGATTGATATTGTTGTGGCAATTTGAATTCAATTGGTTGGGTGGGTGTATTTGTTAGACCAAAGCAGATAGACTCTGAAAGGATAATCAACCTACCTTAGCCTGACTTGGACCAAAAGGTTGTGTTAAGGGGTTACTTGGACCAATAGTGACCAGATAGTAAAAAATCCATTACAATATTGATTAGGAAGGGTTTACCGATTCTAGATTGTGGACCAAACGATTTAGGATTGGAATTAGGAGGATCGCATCCTAGTTTCTAACCATAATATGCACATGTTAGGGTGTCCCAGACTTAAATTCCTACAATAGTCAAAACAACCAAACCTTCGACCTATTCATATCATCCATATTGGGGATTCACTTTACCATGATAAGTACTGCTGTTTTTCCTTATTATAATCTTAAATCAGTATTTTAATTGCTTTCTTAGTTTTTAATTAGTTAATTGTCTTTTTAAGTATTCAAACCTTTTTCATACAAAACCCCCCTTTAGGTTAATCAAACCAATTCAGACTTCAGTCTACGATAACTTGACCGTTCCCAGTGGTAGATACGATACCTGGACTTTCCTACACTATATTACTCACGATCAGGTACGCTTGCCTGTATATGTGGTAAGACAGTGGCTAGGCATTAGAGGTTAAAACTTGTTACGCTTTTTATATACGATAATTACCGCATCAGTCATCAGGACGAGAAGGAACCTGGTCCAGGAACTTCGGTCCTAATGCGTAGTTATTGAAATTGCCTTCAGTAGGATAGGCAGTGTCCATGTGGAGTTCCAGGACTGCAGAGAAGAACCGAGTGTAGGGGACGTTGACCACGCGGTTTTTGTGCTTGATCTTCTTCACCATATCATCCCAGATATGGCAAACATAGTCAAACTTCCGATTCTTGAGAGCGGAGTAGACCATGTTCTGGATGACGGTGGGAAACTGCTCAGTGCTCCCCGTCTTCCCCGTTAGACAGAGACCGAACGTGTTCCATATGTAATAGAACGTAGCGTTCAGTCCTGTTTTATGGACAGTAGCTGCAGTCTTGGTCAGAGGGACGCCTTCCTTCTCAGGCCATCTGTAGCCAATGTCATCTAGCAGAGTGATGACTTCTTCAGTGGATGGGGGAGGAGGATATCTCTTCTTTTTGGGGATCTGGAGGACGTTTCGAAGAGTCCCAATTCCAAAGGAGATGATATCTTCCTTTATCTGGAATTTTATCACCTCATGCATTTTTCCCTTTGAGTTCCTCTCCTGGGCCATTGTGGCAGTGGACCAAAGTTGGAGAAGTAGGGGTTTGTTCGGCTTGGGGGTGATGGTGAAAGCCGTCTTCAGTGGACTGTTGAGAAGAAAGTCCCTAGCAGGCTTCAAGTAATCTTTGCCTTCTGGGAGGTCGAACAGGCCAATGAGGTTGTTGCCTTTGAATTGGATGTCATGTTGAGGGATGACAATTGGGAGGTTTCCCGCAGTAGTCATCAGTGCAGTGGCCTCAGAGGAGAGCTGGGCGTCGAGAGAGGTAGACGTAGTAGCAGCCATCCTGTTAACAAAAAGAATAACATATGTGGATGATTAAGAAATCCATAATATGCATCTTTCTTCACTTTTCAATGAACATAGAAAACGTTCATAAAAGTGGTGAAATCCTTTATACTTGGAATAGATTAGATACCAAAATTCACAAAAGGAATGTGTTTTGGTATAAAAGAGAACTTCTATTTTGATGAAATTATATCAAAATAGGAGTTTATGATTTTTCTTAAAAGAAATAAGAAGAATCACATAAACAGTTTTAACAAAAATCTAAGAAGATTTTGGGAAAACTAAGATCAAACGACGTGATCTTAGGGTTTTTGTGAAAACGTTTATCAAATTAAGTTGGTTTTGAGCAAGGATCAACTTAGTTTGTAGAAAGAACAAGAAGAAAGTAACACTTACGATGATTCTTGATTAAGAAGATTGTGTGTGTGTTCTTGGTGTTCTTGATGAAGCAGATTGAGAGAAAACTTTTCTTGCTTTGAGTTCTTTTAGAGAATTTGTAAGCGTAAAGAGTGAAATGGATTACGAGTGAGGTTTTTATACCTCGTGGTTGGAGAGAGAAAATGGATGAGAGAGAAAAGAGCGGCTAATTTCAAACGCAATAATGAAAAAAGGAAGTTCTACGCACGTTCACGCGCCTGACACACGTAGTGGGGAACAGGAAATGTCCCATTACGTGTCAGTGCAGATGAAAAGTTTGTTTTATTCAAAAAGCTAAAAACCACCTTTTCAGGGGATAATTCCATTTTTATGAAAGAAGAGTTTTCTTGGAATTAGAGTACTTATCAGATAAGTACTGTTTTGGGAAAATCCTCTTATCACATTTAATGCGATAAGGTTTCAGGGACAGAAATACTTACCTGAGAATCATCAGTATTCGGATTTTGAACAAAGATTTTGTAAGTACTGAATAGAGTTATCTCCTGATAAATGTGTTCTTCAGGAGTTGTTAAATAAGAGTCCTGAGAAAGTTATTCTATAGGACTTAACAACTTTTTGTCCTGATAAACTTCATTCGTCAGGATTTAACATCCCAACTTCACTGATGAGCATATTAAAACGTGTTACATCCAGTGGTTTGGTAAAGAGGTCAGCAAGCTGATATTCAGTAGGGACAAAATGGAGTTCAATATCACCATTCATCACATGATCCCTGATGAAGTGATATCTCACTTCAATGTGCTTTGTCTTGGAGTGTAAGACAGGATTATTAGTGATGGCGATCGCTGAAGTGTTGTCACGGTATATAGGAATTTTAGAAAGTTGTATGTCATAGTCCTGAAGTTGATTTCTCAGCCACAGGACTTGAGCACAACAGATTCCTGCTGCAACATATTCAGCTTCAGCAGTTGATGTGGACACAGAATTCTGTTTCTTGCAGGTCCAACTCCCCAACTTTCCACCAAGTAGGTGACACCCACCAGTGGTGCTTTTCCTGTCAATCTTACATCCTGCAAAGTCACTATCAGAATAAGCTGTTAGATCGAACCCTGAGTCCTTGGAGTACCAAAGACCCAGATTAGGAGTTCCCTTCAGATATCTGAAAATCCGCTTTACAACGGTCAGATGGGATTCTTTGGGTTCAGCCTGATAACGAGCACATAAATATGTAGAATACATGATATCAGGACGATTCGCTGTAAGATACAGCAGTGAGCCAATCATTCCTCTATAAAGAGTCACATCAACAGGTTTCCCTTTGGAATCCTTGTCAAGTGATAGAGGAGGAGCCATTGGAGTCTTCATCGGTGTACATGATGTGAGATCAAATTTCTTCAGCATATCAAGTACATATTTACCTTGATTGATAAAGATTCCCTTTTCAGATTGCTTGATCTGAAGTCCTAAAAAGAATGTTAGTTCACCCATCATAGACATTTTATATTCGGATTTCATGAGCAACTCAAACTTTTCGTAGAGTTTGGGATTGGTTGATCCAAAGATAATGTCATCGACATATATCTGGACAAGAAGGATATGCTTAGGATATTTCTTAAGAAATAAAGTGCTATCAATCTTACCACGAACAAAACCTTTTGAGAGAAGAAAGGTTGACAGGGTATCATACCAGGCACGAGGAGCCTGTTTTATCCCATAGAGAGCCTTGTTTAACTTGTAGACGTGATCAGGGAACTTAGGATCTACAAAGCCAGGAGGCTGAGCCACATAGACTTCTTCATTAAGTTTTCCATTCAGAAAGGCATTTTTAATGTCCATCTGAAAAACTTTGAAGTTCATATGTGCTGCAAAGGCCAGGAAAAGTCGAATTGCTTCGAGCCTAGCAACAGGAGCAAAAGTTTCATCGTAATCAATGCCCTCTTCCTGCCTGTATCCCTGAGCCACAAGGCGAGCCTTGTTTCGAATAATCGTACCAATCTCATCAAGCTTATTCCTGAAGATCTACTTGGATCCAATGATTGTACGTTTTCGAGGCCTAGGGACGAGAAGCCAGACATTGTTTCTGATGAACTCTGCTAGCTCTTCCTGCATGGCTGAGACCCAGGCAGGATCACGCAAGGCATCATCTATTTCTTTAGGTTCATTTTCAGAGATGAAATTAACATAAAGACAGACGTTACCAGATTGGCGTCGAGTTTTAACACCAGAGGAAGGATTACCGAGGACTTGATCAATTGGATGATCTTTGGTCCAACGAAGAGCAGGTGGTTGATACACCTGTCCTGAAGTAGAGGCTTCATTCACTGATGGATCAGGTAGAAGATTAGTAGCAGGTCCACTAACAGTGGTTTGAGAAAAATCTTCGATGTTAGTGGGTTGATCAGGTTCAGGTGTGACTTGGGTGATAGGGGTGGCGTTTATTACATGAGGTATGGTTATATGAGAGGGTGGAATAGGATTTTCTTCAAAACCATCAGGAAGGTCTTGAGGAGATGGATCAGCAATAGGGATATCAGGGACTTGAAAGAAAGAGTCAGCCCACTGATTTATTTCAGAATTGTCATGAGGGTGAGGAAAGGTAGGACCTGATTCATCAAATTTAACATGAATCGTTTCCTCTATGGTTTGTCTTCGTTTGTTGAACATGTTAGTAATTATGTGCAGAGTTGACAAACCAAGTAATTACACATCCAATGTTACAAGACACTTGAGGGTCACACCTGTGAGGACCTATAAATCGAATAAGTTGTATGAAACCCAGAAATGGAGAGTTAGGATTTATAATAGTCAATTATAAATCAGTTGGGTAATTTCAGTCAGAAATCCCAAGGATGGAGGGTTATTAATTAATTAAGTATATTGTATATTTATTTGATAAAATAAATATATAATAGTTAATTAATAGTATTATATATATTAGATAAATATATATAGGTAATTATCATAAGCAAATTCTTTTCCAGGAAAAAGGAAAAGAATGAGATAATTACAAAAAAGGAAACTGAATCTTGTTCAAACTGTATTTTTCCTCCATATAAATAAGGCTTATGGGTTTAAGGAAAAATTAAGATTCTCAATCCAACCAATTCAATAATCAGTTTGCAGTTTCCTCTCTCTCTCTCTCTCTCTCTCTCCCACCGGCGCCACCTCTTTCTCTCTCGGATAACAGCTCGGTTTTTCCAGTTTTTGGGTTTTCAGTTCTGCTAGAGGAACAATTCGTAGGTCGTTTACGGGTGGATCAATTCTCAAGCAATCCAGGTAAATCACTTTAACTGATAGAATTAATTAAAATAAAACGATTAAGATCTATAAGCTAAACTAGGGTTTTTAGCTTAAACGCTTCCGCATAAGATCAAATCAGTGTGTTTTTGATCATATAGGTCTTTTACCAGTTTGGTTATCAGATCTATGGGATTTATCGAACCAGTGAGGTTTCGAGATCCACAATGATCCTCGTGTCAGTTTGACCCGAGAGATCCCACAAAAACCCAACAGTGGTATCAGAGCTTCTGGTCCAATCGTTTTATTTATTCTCGTTAGATCCGTATAAAATTAATTCTTGCGTATCGAGTTATAAAAATCTGATTTTATCATGTTGAATGGTTTATATATAAAAATTTGATTTTTAACTTTGTTATCGTACGAAAAATCACTGAACCAGCAATCCAGCGGTAGCCGTAGCCGAACCGCCAGCGTGGCGGTGACGGCGTTGGCTATCGGCCGGAACACCGGTCGAACCACCAGCGTGGTGGTGGCCGTACGACCTAAGCCACGGCTGTGGTCGATAACCGTCAACACCACCGGTTTAGTGGTGGCCGTGAACGGCCACGGAAGCCGCGAGCAACAGCAAGGCCGAGGCCGAACCACCGGTTCGGTGGTGATCAAGCGACGATGGCTGTGATCGAACCACCAACCGCACCCAAGCCACCAGATCGGTGGTGGCGGTGGTAGTCGCCTAGAAGCACCGTGGTGGTGATGGTGGTGATAACACCGCTGTCATCGCCGGCCGATAACCTGCATAGCGGTGGAACGACGGCAGGTAGCCGATCAAACCACCGCTCGACAATCAGACGACTGGCCACCAATCGCAGCGGCGTCGATTGGTGGTAGCCGTAAGGCACCACTCGGCTTTGGCCGAGTTCCACCATCGTCCGATAATCAAACACCCATCGCACCACAGGTGGTGGTGGCGACGGCGGCGGCATAACGGTTGATCACCGACCGCACCGCGCATAGCGGTGGCGGGCGGCTGTTGCTTAGTGGCCGAACGTAGTGTCTCATAGATCGAAAAACCACTACCACCAGTCGGTGGATGGCGGTACGAACGCCAGCCGCACCGCGCATAGCGGTGGCGGCGGCTAGTATTGTTTTCCGTTCAATCGCCGGCCGCACCACAGTGGTGGTTGCGGCAACGGCTGTTGTCGTGGTGACCGATAGCCACACCACCGTCTGTGGTGGCGGCGTCGTTTATGGTGGTCGAAGCCACACCACAGTCGTGGTGGTGGCCGATTCGGATGGTATCGGCGGCGGTGGTGGCTTTGCGCTACTATCGTCGTCGATAGGACCAGTGGTGGCAACGACGGCAGTCGCCGTCATCGCCGCAAATCGAATGCCAAACCACCTGTCGGTGATACGCGTGGGTGGTGGCGCAAACGATAGTAGCCGGTTTCAATCACCACCAGATTGGTGGTGAACGGCAACCACCAGAAACCGCAGTCGCGGTGGTGGATGGTCGTTTTAAACCACAATCACGGCGGCGAAAGATAGTCGTTTGTTTCGAAAGACGGTAACGATTGGTGGTGATTGCTTGCGAAACACGAAACGATGCATGACGATTAGGAATTCTTGATCCACGATCGTTTTTCGGACAAATCGTAAAAAACCCTAACGGGCCCGAAATTTACAGTTTGATAATAGGCCCGCAAGCCCAGTTTTTAACCTAGTTTATGGTCCAAATAGGTTTTATTGTTTTTTTTTAGGCCTTTTTACCCAAATTAATTTATTCAAGTAATTTTGTCTAAATAATTTTTTTTTAAATTAGTTATTTGACCCGATTTGTCAAATAGGCTTAGTGTCATGTTTTGATCAAATGATCGAACCATGACACAGTTTATAAACAATTATTTATTTAACCGACCAGTTTGATCGTTAAACCCGGTTTGATATAAATTTGGATAAAAGGCAAATATTTTAGCTAATCGGTTTTATTTATAAAAGTTTTTTTTATATATAGATAAAACTAATTTTAGACTAAAATATTAGTTTCGATTTATAAAACGGTTTGCTTTTATAAATCAGTTAAAACCAAGTTTTGCGATAATTGAGATAATTTTAACGGATCTAGGTTTATTTCTCGCTTTTATTATATTGCTTATTTATGCTTTATATATAATTGCATGATTGCTTGAATTTCATATATGCAACTCAGTTTGAGTATATATATATATATATGTCTATTATAGTGTTTGCCAACTTAGACCCTTGACATATTTACGGGGAGGCCTGCGTGCCATTTACAACCCCTTATGTAATAATGACCTTAGGATAGATAATTCTATTTTTCTCTTATTCTTACAAGATGGTGAGGCCAGTGGGAGCTATTGGAATTTCTCTTCCTTCCAGGAGTCCAGACGAAGATGACAAGGCCAGTGGGAACTACACAAATCTTTAAGAATAGGTCATTATTGGTCCCTAGGAAACAAATGTTGGCAAAAACTATAATTGGCTATTATGTGATTAATTGTTATTTAATTGCATGGTTGAATGTTTATTTGTGATATCTTGCCTGTTAGTAGTTTTAAATAGAAAGGTTATTTTAAAACTAGGATATATCACAAATGCATATAGGTTTTTATATCTAAAAATTACCAGTTTTTCAGACTTATCAAAAACGGTAGATTTTGTTTTCAAACCTATAAATGATTGTTTCATATGAAAAGGCAAGTTGACGAAAACAGTCAGTTTTTAATCAACTAGTATGCTATTAAACAGTTAGTTTTAATTAGCAAGTAATTTTAAAACAGTTAGTTTTAAAATAACATGTATGTTTAAAACAGTTAGTTTAAAACATCAGTAGCCTTTATGACAATCAGTTTTTCAAAATTATAGTTTTTCAAAAATCCTGGAAATAAAATTTTTCAAAACCCCGAAAATCATAGATCAGTAGTGCAACCCATCTAGGGGCACCTTCGGCATAAGGTACACAGGCGTTGTAAGTGATCACACATTCAACGTCCGTGTTCAAACTGAAGTTGAAGAGGTTACATAACTCTGCGAATTATCTCCGGGTGGTACCGGCCAGAGAAAAGTGATCAGGTCCCCAAAATGGTAAGATCTATTTTGGTACTGTGAAGTTCACCTGGAGGTACCGGGCCAAAATGCACTAAGAGGAACCGAAACATGTACGGATGATTACCGTGGTTCCGAAAAGATCTAGGAGTCATATTAGTTAGATATGATTGGTAAAAGTCCTTACCTACCGAAATAAATACGGGTCTGGTGGAGCAAGAACATACCGCACATCAGGACGTATGAAATAAGGATCCTAGTCCAATAAATTGATCATTTAAGGGTTTATTGATATTTATTGGAATTTAGTCTATTTACAGTTGCTAAAAACCAAAAGTTTTAATGTGTGTAGATGGCAAGCACTGTTACCAGCACTAACAATCTTTCCCTCCGCTCTATCCTAGAAAAGGACAAGTTAACCGGCTCAAATTTCCTTGACTGGGAGCGCAATCTGATGATTGTGCTCAGACACGAAAGGAAATGGTATGTCCTTGAGCCTCTTGGGGAGGCTCCTCCGGCAACTGCTCCGGCTGCTGCCAGGAATGCCC
Organism: Centaurea solstitialis; assembly: GCA_030169165.1. Classification (NCBI taxonomy): domain Eukaryota; kingdom Viridiplantae; phylum Streptophyta; class Magnoliopsida; order Asterales; family Asteraceae; genus Centaurea; species Centaurea solstitialis. Next base: position 73,916,451 of record CM058040.1, read on the forward strand.
ACAAGAAGCATTCAGATGATCTACTGGATGTCGCCTGTCTCATGCTTGCAACTATGAGCCCAGATCTGCAAGCAGGGCTCATAAACACAAATGCTTATGACATGATCCGCCAGCTGAAGGACATGTTCCAGACACAGGCTCGTACAGAACGTTACGACGCCACAAAAGCATTTAATGAATGCAAAATGATTAAAGGGACATCAATAAGTGACCATGTTATGAAAATGAAACGACACTTAGATCATCTTGAAAGGCTTGGTCACCCAGTTCCGTTGCAGCTAGCAACAGATACTATACTCAACTCGCTGTCAGAAGACTACAGGCCCTTTGTAGTCAATTACAACATGAATAACATGGAGAAGTCAATAGCAGAATTACACTCCATGCTTAAGACAGCTGAATTGAATATGGGGAACAAGAACAAGACCAAGGATGTCTTGATGGTAAGAGACGGAGGGGTGAAAAAGAAAAGTGGGTATACTAGCACCAGCAAAGGGAAGGGACCAGTTCAGGCCGTCCAGAGTGCACCCAAGAAAGGCAAAGGCAAGGGCAAGGGCAAGAAGGCAAGCCAAATAAAGCTAGGACCGAGAATCGCTGCTTCACATGCAATGAGGTCGGTCACTGGAGGCAGAATTGCCCAAAGCGTCATGAAGCAGGTATGTAAACCTCAGATATTTGTGATTGCTTTAGTTTGTCACTTCTTACTTGTTAGTTTACAAGTGTACTGATACCTAGAGCAAATGACTATTGCAGGTGGTCAGAAGTGATGTGCCCAAGAATTGCAAGGATCCAGATGAAAGTTCATTTTAGACATTTATTTTTCAAGACAATTTTATGAAACAGTTGTTTTATTTATGGTTACCTTTTTAAATACTTATAATTTATTGAATAATTTCAAAATTTTATGAGTTATTGTCTTGAATAAATATCTGTTATGCATGAAGTTTTTGGCAAAGTCAAGTTTTGACTTAATTAGATCCTAGATATTGCCTATTATAGTTACTTCAATAATTTTGGTTAAAATTGAAGTAATTTATAAGAAAACTATCGAAAACACACGAAATTCTATGTGTTTTGGGAATAAAACATTTATGAATAATATTGTGATCAAGTTTGATTATTCAAATGTTTAGAAGAGAATCTGGGATATTAACTTAGACAAGGTTAATAACAGTATTTATAAAACTAGGAAAATTCCAAGTTTTGGAATTAGGATTTAATAAAATCCAGTTAAGTTTTATAAATAGAATTCTCAAGTGTATTACTTAAAATAGAATTGACTGATCAAAGCTTTGACTAAGTCAATAGTTAATTTTGAGTAATAATCAGTTTTCATATAGGTTAGTGGGAGCCCAAATTTGTTCTCTATCTAGTTTGAGATAAAGAATAAAAGATATAATTATTGATTCAATATATCTCGGAATTCATGATCCAGGTAGGATGAGAACTCATAAGATATAATTTACCTTGTAGTCAAAAGGATAAAAGTTTCAAGATCCTTGAAACAAAGGAAAGACATGATTGACTTTTAAATCAATAATTAAAGTGTTGGATTAAATATAGAATTCCAGTGAATTTACCAGTAAAGTAAAATGGAATCTGATTTCAGGTAGAAATCATTCATCTACACAGCAACTAAGGAAAGTTACAGTTTAGTTTTACATATTCGGGAACTGGTAGTTATTCCAGGTCTCCAAGTTCATGGAATATGATAGAAGTCTAATTATTGTTTTAAAAGTGTTTGCAAAACAATGATTAGCAGATACAAGTAGACAATATCAATAAATACATACTTGTATTATTTGGTCATCACTTTGATTAAAATGGTAAACTTTGATCAAAGGATTTAAACTGAAGATAGGTGATACTTCATTTTAGATCAGTATTTAACAAACGTTAAATAGATATTATAAAAGTTATATAGATACTATTTCCTTACGAAATGTTTATATCACCAGTCAAGATATACCCAATCAATGATATACCCAATCAATGAACAGAAGTTTCATAGATACTATTTCCCAATCAATGAACAGAAGATAGGTGATGCAAAGGGAAAAGCCAAGATATACCCAATCAATGAACAGAAGTTTCATAGATACTATTTCCTTACGAAATGTTTATATCACCAGTCTGGGTATAAGAGTTCTTGTAACCTGGTCAGCCTAAGTGCCTGTCTAGGGGCCTCCTTAGGTCCGTGTAATTAAAACAGTATTGCCAACTTGCACAAGTGGGAGTCTGTTAGTAATTATGTGCAGAGTTGACAAACCAAGTAATTACACATCCAATGTTACAAGACACTTGAGGGTCACACCTGTGAGGACCTATAAATCGAATAAGTTGTATGAAACCCAGAAATGGAGAGTTAGGATTTATAATAGTCAATTATAAATCAGTTGGGTAATTTCAGTCAGAAATCCCAAGGATGGAGGGTTATTAATTAATTAAGTATATTGTATATTTATTTGATAAAATAAATATATAATAGTTAATTAATAGTATTATATATATTAGATAAATATATATAGGTAATTATCATAAGCAAATTCTTTTCCAGGAAAAAGGAAAAGAATGAGATAATTACAAAAAAGGAAACTGAATCTTGTTCAAACTGTATTTTTCCTCCATATAAATAAGGCTTATGGGTTTAAGGAAAAATTAAGATTCTCAATCCAACCAATTCAATAATCAGTTTGCAGTTTCCTCTCTCTCTCTCTCTCTCTCCCACCGGCGCCACCTCTTTCTCTCTCGGATAACAGCTCGGTTTTTCCAGTTTTTGGGTTTTCAGTTCTGCTAGAGGAACAATTCGTAGGTCGTTTACGGGTGGATTAATTCTCAAGCAATCCAGGTAAATCACTTTAACTGATAGAATTAATTAAAATAAAACGATTAAGATCTATAAGCTAAACTAGGGTTTTTAGCTTAAACGCTTCCGCATAAGATCAAATCAGTGTGTTTTTGATCATATAGGTCTTTTACCAGTTTGGTTATCAGATCTATGGGATTTATCGAACCAGTGAGGTTTCGAGATCCACAATGATCCTCGTGTCAGTTTGACCCGAGAGATCCCACAAAAACCCAACAGAACACACGGTAAGTTTTGGAGATAGAAGAGTATCCAAGGAAGATTCCATCATCAGAATTGGAATCGAACTTTCCAAGGTTATCTTTGTTGTTCAGGATGTAGCAGACACAACCAAAGATATGGAGATGTTCGATTGAAGGTTTCCTGTTACGAAAGAGTTCGTAAGGGGTTCTTCTGAAGCGCTTTACTATTAGGGATCTGTTCTGAGTATAGCAAGCTGTGTTAATGGCTTCAGCCCAGAATTGAGTGGCAAGGTTGGCTTCACTCAACATAGATCGTGCAGCTTCAATCAGAGTTCTGTTTCGTCTTTCAGCAACGCCATTTTGCTGAGGAGTTCTTACAGATGAGAAGTTCTGAGAGATACCTTTTTGATCGAAGAAAGTTTCCAGGGTACTGTTTTTGAATTCAATTTCGTGGTCACTTCTGATTGATCGAACAGTAAGGTTGTTGAGCCTTTCCATCTTCCTGACGAACATAATGATTTCTTCAGGAGCGTCACTCTTGGATCGAAGAAAGAACACCCAAGTATATCTGGAATATTCATCAACGATTACCAGAGTATATTTCTTTCCAGCAATGGATTGGACATTAACAGGTCCAAAGAGATCCATGTGGAGAAGTTGTAGAGGAGAGCTGATGGAGGAAATCTGCTTGGACTTAAAGCTAGCCCTGGTCTGTTTTCCTTTCTCACATGCTGAACAAAGAGATACCTTTGTATAGCGAAAGTCAGGAAGACCAACAACAAGATTGTTGATGTAGAGTTGATTCAGCGTCTTGAAGTTGAGATGAGAGAGACGTTTGTGCCAGAGCCAATTTGTATCAGTAGAAGCACGTGATACAAAACATAAGTTATCAGTGGAAGTATTCATGTTGATGATGTAGATATCAGCTTGTCTAACACCAGTGAGAATAACTTCCTTGCGTCTGTTCTTGACTTTGCACTTTTTCTTCGAGAAGGAGACTTTGTGATTCTTATCACACAGTTGACTGATGCTCAGAAGATTACGCATCAGGCCTTCAACATAAGCAACTCTTTTGAACGTAGTTACTCCGTTGGTCAGGGTGCCATACCCTCGGGTTTGGCCTTTACCGTTTCCACCAAAAGTCACAGCAGGACCTCTTTCTTCACGGTAGTTAGAGATGACAGATTTAGAACCAGTCATATGTCGAGAGCATCCACTGTCCAGGTACCAGATGCCCTTGTCCTGTAAAATTTAGAGTTTAAGTTTTTCTTGGTACCCATAGAACTATGGATCCAGAATTATCAGTAGGACTGGTGGAGTTAGTGACAGCCTTAACTGAGTTATCAGTTTTTGAGGCTGGAGTCTTGACTGAAGGAACAGTCTTGACAACCTTCTTTCCTTTGACTGAGTTATCAGTCTTAGGAGTTTTCTTTACCTTAGCTGATTTTTCAGTTTTGGTAGCATCAGGACACTTACTCGCAATATGGTCGTTAAATCCACAGTGATAACATTTGCGATATTGAAAGCGTTTAGTGGGGTCCAGGAAGTCTTTGAACTTCAGATGAGCAGGACCAGTACCAAGTATGCCTTTAGCATTGGACAGAGGAGGAATAGGTTTCTTCTCCAGGGTCTTTTACTTCAGGTCAATCTTCAGTCTAGGAGCAGGATTTTGAGAAAAGGATTTTGTTCCTGAGACTGAAGGACCACCACCTAGAACTTTGTTCTTAGGTTTAGGATTGTTGGTCTTTGAAGGTGTTGCAGTTTTGGATTTTTCCTTGGCTGTTTTCTTTTTGCTCTTAGGAGCACCTTCAGTGTATGTGTTGGATGAATAAGGGATGTTTTCAGGGGCATTAGGATCAGGGATAGAAGAAACAAACATTCCAAATTTAAGCATGGAACGATCAGGCCTAGGACATTCGCTAGTGACTCTAAGACCCCTTTTGTTTTTGACATTTCTCCCTGAGGCTAATATTTCATCAACCTTTTCAGATGCGTCACTCCATCCTTTGATGGTGACTTTTTCAGCATTTAGTTCGGCCAAGGCTCTTTCTTTAGCAGCAAGAGCCTTTTCTCTTTCGATATAGAGAGTTTGATTAACAGTGACCTGATCCTTATAACTTTCTTCCAGAATGGTGAGTTGTTTTATCTTTTCCTGACACTTTCTGAGTTGATCACGAAGATCAATATTCATTTTCTCAGCAGAGGTTTTACCATTCAGGGCTTTATAGAGATCAAGGGTTACAAGGTCTAGCTGAGTTAAGCTTTCAAGAGGGACAACAGGAATAGGTACCTGACTGGTAGATTCAGTCGCAGAGGTAGAAGCTTCAGGAGCTTGAGTAGGAACCTCTTCAGGGACCTCTTCTATCTTAGCCATGAGAGCTAAGGTAGGTTCCTCAATAATGGCCATCAGTGTCACTTGAGTATCTTCCTCATCAGATGAGTCATCAGAGGAGACATCATCCCAATCGCAGTCTTCTGCGATAAGACCTTTATCTTTGCGCTGAAATTTCATTTTCTTGTACTTCTCTTTCAGGCGCTGGTATTTGGGGTTTTTCGAGAAAGATTTGGCAGAAGAAGGTGCAAACTGACTTTTCCTGTACCTGCAATCATTAGCAAAGTGTCCTTTGCCCTGACAGTTGTAGCAGATAGCAGTAGCCTTATCAACAGGTTCTGTTTTCGGCTTGTCAGTTAAAGTAAGAGGTTTCTTTTTATGGAAGTTTCCCTTTTTGGCAAACTTTTTGAAAGATCGAGTTAGCAAGGCAAGAGATTCATTGAAATCAGGATCCTTTGACATGTCAGAATTAGAAGATTCTAATTCAGTGATGGTGACAGAAGAAGGAGTAGCAACAGTAGGAACTGAATCAGAGACCAATGCAACAGAGGTGCTTTTGGGATCTTTAGTATCTCTTATGAGATTCTTTTTCAGTTTCTTATGTTGTTCACGGTTTAGAAGAATACCGTACAACTCACTTAATGTGAGTGTCTTTATGTCTTTGGACATAGTTAAGCAGGAGGTATAGATTTCCCAATGTTCAGGAAGAGCTTCCATGAACTTGGTAACCACCTCAGAGTTAGGATAGATAGTACCAATGGTCTTCAGGTCGATCAGGAGACAGTTGTATCTCTGATGTATCTGGGAGAGAGTTTCATCCTTCTGATGAATAAAGCTTTCATACTGGCGAACCAAGAAAATCTTTCTTGATTCCATGAGAACAGCAGTACCTTCGTATTGAACACAGAGGGTGTCCCAAATCTCTTTAGCAGAGCGAAGGTGACAGACAGAGTGGAAGACGTCATCAGGGAGTGACATGGCAATGAGAGACCTAGCCTTAGTGTCAATGTTGACAAGGCGTCTGTCCTCATCATTCCAGTCAGTAACTGGCTTCACCAGTTCCCTTGCAGGGATAGGTGGTTGGTCGCCAGCACCAGGGACAGCATGAACAGGTTGTGTAGGCACATGTGGTCCATTTTCCAAAAAGTATGGAATCTGGGGATCAGAACCAGATAAGAAAAGTTCCATCTTGGTTTTCCAAAGAGCAAAGTTGTCTTTGTTAAACCTTGGAGGTTTTCCAGCAGAACCGGTATCAAAGTAGTTATCCTTAGCTTGAAGAGCCATGGATTAAGAGAGAGGATCACAAGATTTTTCTAAGAGAAGAAAATGAGAGCTTGTATCAGCTCTGATACCACTTGTTGGTCCCAAAGGGGTGACCTTCAAGTAAGGATAGTGTATAGGATTACAGAAGGGGGGGTTGAATATAATCACACAAATTTCACTTTTAAATTCTTTGTTATATTAACAATATGAATTTACAGATTGTTGCGGAAATAGAAAAGACTACAAGTCTAAACTAAACAATCTAAGTTCTTTCACTATGCACTAGAGTGAGAAGATAAGAAAAGATAGAAGATAGAGGAAATAAGAAAGAAAGGATTAGGGTATTTTTAGGATGAAGAAGAAGTATGGAGAACATCTCTTCACGTCCTATTTATACCCAATGCATTAAATGCATGCAGACTCACTTTTGTGTACGTGTCACACTTCAAGTGGTCTATTGTACTATTTACTATAAACAAATACCCTTTGCATGTTGTGCAAAAGAGGGTTTGTGTAAACAGTTGCCTTGAGGTCTGATAAGTATGGAGGGAACAGAAAAGAGATTGTCCTTATCTACTTTTGTGTCAGTAAAGGCGGATAATCCTTTTGTGCATTAGATTAAGACATTACACTAATCCTTCAGGATCAGGATACTGATCAGTGAGTAGAGTCCTGATACTGATGTAGATCAGGAGTCACTGTATCCTGTTGAGTCTTCAGGATGTCATACGAATTTGAGCAGCCTGCTATCACTGAGTTCCGTCTTCAGATCACGAGCATGTTGTTCCTGTCATCAGCTAATTCTTCGACTTCGCTGATGGTTCTTTGAGTATGATCTTAATGTCTTCAGGAGGTCTTCACTTTGGTGGTCAGGATCAGTAGACTGCAGAACAGACTCGTTCATCTCCTGATCCTGATCCTGATGATTTAAAACTCCAAGTTACAACATAATTAACAAGGAATAACACTGAACAAACTCAGTGATAATTCATCAAGCTATAACTGAAAGTAAAGACCTATTCACTAAGTGAAGTTACAGGATCATTATCATTTCATCAGGTCTTAGGAGAGCTGGATCAACAGATACGATACCTGGACTTTCCTACACTATATTACTCACGATCAGGTACGCTTGCCTGTATATGTTGTAAGACAGTGGCTAGGCATTAGAGGTTAAAACTTGTTACGCTTTTTATGTATGATAATTACCGCATCAATGATTCTAACTCTTATGATGGAATTAATGTTTTTGATTCTCTTGATTCTTGTACCAACAAGAAAAATGCTGTGGATAGTGAGTTGGTTGATTTTGAAAAGATTTTACAAGATGAAAGAAAGGTTTTGGAAGAAGAGAGAAAGGTTTTTGAGAAGGAGATAAAATATTTTGAATTGAAAAGTGAGAAACTTTCTAAGAAGATTTCTGATTTGGAGAAACAGATTGTAACTGAAAGAAAAGATTCTGAGAAAAAGAAGAGTATCTTTGAAAGCAAGAAAAAGGATTTGAAGAAAAAGTCTCTCCGTATTGAAAGAGATAGACATGTTGAGTTTGATTTTGAGGATGAGAGTAAAGGTTTTGAAAAAGAAAGAAAATCTTTTGAAGAAAAGAGTGTTCTATTTAGGAAGAAGATTGCTAATTTAGAAGTGCAACTTTCGGATGAAAGAAATGCTTTTAAAAGAAAAGAACACCTTTTAAAGTGTGAGATAAAAGTTTTTGAGCAACTGATTGTTGAACTAAAGAAACCAACCTTTGAGAAAAATGATTTTGAAGAGGAAAAGAGGGTTTTTAAGACAGAAATAAGGAAACTTACATTAAGATTATCTGAATTGTCTTCTGATATCATGAAAGAACAGATTATGAGTTCTAATCTGAAAAAGAAACTTGATGAAACAGTTGAAGAAAACAATCTTTTATCTGCAATGGTGAAAGATCTTGAAGATATTGTTTTTAAAGTTAATTTGAATGAACCAAAGAGTCCCGATGTTATAGTACAATCACCATATGTTGATTATGCTGATTCTGTGTGTTCATTCAAAACTTCTCCAAGTTCTCTTCATGCAGATGTTTCTTCAACAAAAAGTTTTACACCAACTAATCAGATTCGTCATTCTAATCTTTTCTATGATCATCAGATTGATGGTTTAGGTAAAAATCATTCGAAGAAAGGTAAGTTTGTTTGGAGAGTTAAAGGGTCTACACCAAATGTAGATAAACCAAAGTTATTTGTTCCCAAACAAAATGTTCAAAAGAACAATGTTTTTAAAGCTAAATCTTTTGTTAAATCTGATCCAATTTATTCTGTAAATCATATGATCAGATTATCTCAAAAGAAAATATGTTGTTCTTATTGTGGAATAAATAATTTTGTTCGAAAAGAATCGTCGGAAAGTTGGTATGGTACTTACAGTATTCCGAATTATAAATCAACTTCTTTTAACAAAAGAGGATCCACTTTCAAGTGGATACCAAAATCTGTATGATTTTGTTTTTGCAGGTCTCCATATCTTTAATGCATTATTCAAGGGGGAGAATCTGCAAGCAAGTGGTTTCTAAATAGATCAGTTTAGGACCCGACCTTCAATGTGCAAGTGGCTTCTAAACATTCAGTTTAGAACTCGATCTTCAATGTGAGGCGGCTCTTGAAAAGATCAATTCAAGACCCGGTCTTAAATGGTCTTCAAGGTATTCTTCTAACTTTGAGGAAGAGCTTTAAATAGAAATCATTGATTATCCATTTGAGGGGGAGTACTTAAATGCGATATCATTTTTTAAGGGAATGAACAGTTAAAAACGTTTTTCATATCTTGTTTTCACTTGCAAGAGATATTATTTTTAGGGGGAGAGTTCAATTAAGCTTTCATGCTTACATATCTGATAGACGAACAACTTTCAGATATGAAAATTGTTTTTAAATGTTCAAACTCACTTCTCGATTCTCACATGATTTTTTTTTCGAATTAGAAGTGTGATTTTCCATGTTTTCATATCATGATGAGTTGACGGATATTTTCTAACCGTGTGTTTCGAAAGATTAATACTTGCGTATTATCTTTTCATATACTTTTCAAGTATTTCTACACACCGGTTTAGCTTCTTTTGTCTTGTTATTACCACGTCTCTATATGTTCATATTATTCGGTGGTAATACGCTCGCTTGATATTTCCTCATTGTACTTGATTGTTTCTTTGATTGGATACGTTCTTCACTGTTATATCTATATCTCGTTCGTATAGATAATATCCATTTTGTTGTGAACCACAATTTTTTCATGAACATATCTCACATTATATGATGAATCAGTTTTCTCAAACAAGTTTATCTCATTCATGTTCTTCATTTCATATACTTGTTTGAAGAAATTCTTATGCTTCTATATTGTCTATATATATTTCTTCGAGCATGCTTCATATTGGCTCATTGATTCACCCGATGAATCATTGTACTTTCATGTTTAGAAAACTTATTGCATGGGATGTGTGAGCTTAACAGAACTTCTATGGATTTCCAGGACCGACAATCCTACCTAAGAAGTTATCCTTGAGAAATGAGTGAGGGGTCTCCATCAAAGAGTGGGGGAGATAACTCAGGTGGTCGAGTTATGCTCATAGTGATTGAGCGGAAAAATGTTATATGAGAGCTTGGTTAGAAGTGAGGATGCTTAAAAGAATTGGAGGGTGTGAGCACAGAGTTAACAGAAACATAAAACTCTGCACCAACCTTTTCTAAGCCGGGCAACCACATAATCTATTGGTTCACGCTCTTTGGTGACCGATATTGAAACAAGGCAAAGCCCAATGCCGACTCTCGTTTTAAACCCCACTAGCTACTCATTTCCTTCTTAACAAGGAG